>PVIR01000610.1:0-164290 GCA_004026965.1 Petromus typicus
AAGACTAATGTTTTAATTTACATTTCTCGAATGGCCAGTGATATTGAAAACTTTTTCATGTATTTATTTGCTGTTTGTACTTTTTAAACTGAGAAGTGTCTGTTCATTTCAGATGCCAAGTTTTGGGCTGAGTCTTTATATTTGAGGGGCGTCTGATTTTTTGAGTTGTTTCTGTATTCTAGGTGTTAGTCCTCTGTCTGTGGATCAGGTGGGAAGATTTTTTTCCTATTCTGTAGGTTGTCTCTTCACTTTGTTGGTGGTTTCCTTTGCTGTACAAAATCTTTCTAACTTAATGTGATCCCAGTTGTTTGTTGATTCATTGTATTTTTACTTGTACAACCGAGCTTTTCTTTAGAAAGTCTTTGCCTATACTTATGTCATTGAGACTTTTACCTATTTTGTCTTCCAGAAGATTAAGTATTTCTGTCCTAATGGTAAGATCATTGATCCATTTTTATTTTGGTTTAGTCTATGGTGAGAGATCTGTAGACATATGTCTAATAACACATAGTTCAACCTTTGGCATGTGGATAGCCAGTTTTCCCAGAACCATTTGTTAAAGAAGCTATCTTTCTTTCATTGAAGAATTTTGCCCCTTTGCCAAAGCTAGCCTAACTGAATGTGGATGGAGTTGTTCCTGTGTCTTCTGTTCTCTTCCACTGAGCAGTTGGTCTGTTTTTCGCCAGTACCATTCTGTTTTGATGACTGTAGCTTTGTAGTATAACTCAAGATATGGGGTTATGAGGCTCTCTGACTTGCACTTCTTGGCCCAGTATTGCTTTTCTTATTTAATGACCATTTTTCAAAAATAAATTTCTGGAGCAGCTTTCACAATGGGAAAATCTTTAGAAACTATCTGATTTCTATGTGTAAGGGCCCAGTATGGTGGTGCACACTAATTCTAGCACTTGAGAGGCTGATGGAGGAGGATCATTGTGTGAGTTCAAGGCCAACCTGGACAACATACTATGATCTTGTCTCCACAAAGGGGGGGGGACAGGGAGAGAGAGAGAGAGAGAGAGAAAAGATGTAAGTGTTCTTCTGTGTTCATCTCACACAGCTGTGTGAAGAGACATGAGTTAAGAGCATGTACTTTAATGTAGTTGATAATTTTAATAGAATCTGAAAAATATGTCAGGTTGAGGTGACATTCTTCAGTTAGCCAGGGTTTTGTTTATAGATGACACAGTGTACAGAGTCACATGTAGGAGTAACTTCTTTGACTTGAGTCATGTTATGGCAGCTGCTCTGTCTAGGCATATACTAACACAGAATGACCAATTCAGTTTTCTTGATTGATAATCATTCAAAAACTTGAATAGTTCCCTAGCTGTGGTGTTGGTTGGCAACAGAAATGCATGTGCACATACTCCTGAAAGACACATTGCACAACAAAAGCATTATTGTCTTGTCAATATTAGCAGACCTGTCAACCTGGACTGCATACTATAATAATGCATGAATTCTTTCTAACAATTGTGCCTCAGAATCTCTTGCTATTTAATTGATCAATCTAGGTATGGTTAAAGCCAAAAGAAAAACATATCATCTTTTGAATGGCAGCTTCTCCTAAAAGTTCATGCCAAAGAACCTTAGCAGCAGGTGGGATTAACTCTTCACCTAGTAAAGGGCTTCTTACTGTTAGCAATGCAGTTAGGCAGTAAGGATGATGCTTTCTATGCAGACACATCTGGTGAGGTGATGGCCTTCAGTAACTGCTTCTGTTTTTTGTGTTCACATTAAGAAAAACTGCACAGGTTTGTCTTTTATTTCAGTGTGCTTTGTTTCCATGTGGCAAAGCAGTTTTGGAGATTTTATAGCTTTGTTGGATAACTGGACCTTACATGTTATACAAAGTGGGGTTAGAAAATGTGAATGACCCATTGCAATGAACTCATAATTTAAGGAGGACTCTTGGTATTTTCTTTTAAAATTTCTTTCTTTTTTTTTTTTCATTTGGCACTCATAGAAGCTGCTGTCCTGTTTCCTTGTTTTCAAAGATGCTTTCCAGGGGTGTTTGTTTTTTTACTCATTCTGGTGAGAGTTAGTGTGTGAGCTTATCCAAATAGTGATTGAGAAAAGTGTGGGAAAGAGGTGCAGATAGAAATAGTAAGTAAATAAGCAAACAGACAACTAAAATTAGTGTCAGATTCTGATTTATAGTTGGATACCATATTCAGTTTCACAGCTGAAGTACATTAACTTACCTGCAGCTCCAAAACCTGCAACCAGACACAGCTTAATTATTACTTGTTACTCACTGACAGGGCTTTGATATGAACTTGGAAGCAATTGATATATTCTGGTCTCTGTGCCATCAGACCTCTCTGTAACGATAATCTGTATTTGCAGTTGCTCCCCAGTGCTAGCATCTCCAACACAGCTCCACCATAGACCATCAGGCAGTGGATTCTTAGCAGGGAGTCTGCAACCTAGATGCCCCATATGCACGGCACACAGTGGGGTTTTTCCACCTAGAGAATCCAATGGCTGTTCTGATCTGATCAGGTGTCCTGCAAGTGATGGGATGGGTCTGTAAATACAGATGAAACTTCACTTTTTGCCATATCTAGGGGAAGGTTTGGAACCTCTTCCCTAAAAGGAGACAAATATGGGGGCTCTGAGCATGCAGGGAAAACTTCGTGTGCACTGAAATAGGATATAGTTCTTAGAAAAGTGGTTCTGGGCTGGTTTTCTCTGCAGATGGCTCAGACATGATTCCTGGCTTCCTTGTCTACATGCATCATGTGGAGACATTTCCACCTTTAGTTCACAATGTTCATCCTGCATAATAGTCATCTGTCTGTTCTGGTTGTAGATCCCCCAACTTCTGGCAGGTACTGTCAATTCTTTTCATTTCACAAATGCAGTTGTGGCTCTGGGAGGTGAGTAACATACCCAGGCCACTCATTTGGTGTGCAGAGATTATCTGGTGCCAAGGCTGCATATAGACAGATGTAGAACACCCATGCCTTCAGTGGACCTCTGTAAGGTGCGCAGATGGGGGAGGGCCAGCCTTCCTTGAGGACAGAGGTGGTGATGGAGCTGTGTGCCATCTCCATTGCTGCAAAGATTGCCCTGTGATTTTAGGAAGGAGAGGAAAGTTGTGTGTGGAGAAGAAGCTGAGACATGGGCCTCCCAGCTCTCTCTCCTCTCTGTGTAGGTTGTTTTCATTCTCTTCCCCGTAGCTGGGCCTCCTCCAGGGGGCAGCTTCCCAAAGAACAGTGCAGAAGACTCCTAGGCAAAGACCTTGATTGGTTCACGCTGGATCATGTGCTGACAACCTGTGGAAATTGGCTGCTGATGGACCAACAGGCGGCTATGATTGGCAGCCCTTCTGGGCTCTGGTGTCTGGGTGCTGCTTTACCTAGCAGGCCAGTTGCCTGGGGTAGACACAGAGGGTTTGGGAGGCACAGAAATGACAACTGTCTTCTTATCAGGAAGAAAACATCACTGCCAGTGACATTGTCATAGCTGTGGGCATTGGTGGATGGTCTTTATTGTTTTAATCTATCACTTTCATTTTATGACAATAATGAAAATATCAAATTGATGAAAACACTATGCAAGTTGCATATTTTAGTGTCATATTTATGAATTTTTACCCAAACTAAGCTGCAGTAATTGGTTCAATTGATTCTAATAAGTCCCTTATTTACATTTATCCAAGAGTGACTCTAATATCCAAACAGGGGCTCTGAAGAGCCCAGGATAACCAAGTCCCAGTGTGCTCATTCAGGATAATCAGAAATGACACCCCATGGTTGCCCCACCTGGCCCACCTTCCTGCACACTGGTCTGCCAGGGAGACTTCTAATTTCGTACCCCAAAGATGCCATTATGCAATGGATGAAGTTGCTGAGACCTTTCATTGCTCAAGAAGTTTCAGGGGCTCCCAATGCCCAGAGAGAGAAGCCAACATTGCCAAACTGGGGTCTTGACCTGAGGTTCTCTCTAAGGCTCCAAAAGGTCTATGTACATCCCTTCTTCCTCCAGGGGGTCTTGCTTCTATTTGGGCAGCATCTGGTGACCCACACGTGAGCATATGAGCTAATGTCTGGTCCAGGGCCACCCTTCTGCTGTGCTGGTTGTTAGAGTCAGGCACACCTAAGCCTGAGGATTCTAAAGGTTGTACAACCGACAGACTCACCTCCTCCCCATACACATCCTCCCTCTGTCACTCAGGATGGTTTGTGCTCTTCCAGTGAGTTTTCCTCTCTTTTCAGACGCTCTGCATGCTGTTCCTATGGCCAGAACTCTCCACCTTCTCATTTTCACTTGGTAACAGCCAGAGACTTCTCACTCTTAGCTCAGATGCTGGTAGGATTATCATGTCATGTCTCCAGCTGAGTAGGCTCTGTGTCTGGGTTCCTCTAGAAGATACAGCACTTTCCGTGGATTCCTTGGATGATCTGCTTGTCCCCAGCCAGGTTTCCACTTAGTGTCTCCAGGAACACCATCTACTTGAGATGATAGTCACATGCCCTGCACTCACTCACACAGGCCCAGAGCTCTTTTTACTCAGTACCCATAGCATGTACTTTTAAGTAGAAGAATGAATAAACTGAGATAGGACAACATGCTAAATTCATGGGATAGTGTCCCTCCCCTCATGAATCAACCTCAGCCTGCAGAAGGGACAGCCTGGTTGTTTCTCAAGATGAGGTCCTTGGGTGAGAATACCGTGGGCTAAGCTGTAGCCAGAGGATTAGGAAACACTCCTAGAAAGTTAGTGGTGGGATAGGCCTAGAAAAATGTCAAGTCTTGAGTCAGATAGCAGGGCTCAAAGTCTTGTGACATTCAGCCCTTGCCTTGGTGAACATGTGAAATACCTAGAACTTTTCCTTTTGGGGCTAGAGTCTCTCCTGACAGAGTGAAGGCCACTGGCTCCTGAGGTCTTCCTCTGGGGTGCAGACTGGGAAAGAGAAAGAGCCTTGGGTTCCAGCACTGTGCTGGTGTTATGGCTTGGGTCTAGATATTCTCCCAAAGCCTCACGTGGTTATAGGTGGGGGCTTTGCAGAGGTATCTGTATCTAGAGCGAGTGATACTAGAATTAAGAGTATGTGGTTAATAAACCACTCCACGAATAGGTCTGACATAGTTCTGGATGGAATTAAGGGTACTACCCTCCCTGGATGAAATATAAGGGACAGGAAGAGGGCTAGTGTGCTCTAATTGCTTGGTTTTGCTGTTGTCTATTTGCCATGAACTGCTCCTTTGTGATACTTGTCTACCATGCCACTCTGCCTTGGAGCCAGCTGATTATGGACTGAAACCTCAGGAAGTATGAACTAAATAAACCTTCCTCCTTTCACTTTTGGCATCAGGTATTGTGTCTCAGCAACAAGAAAAGTAAGTAAGACATCTGGTGTCTCAGAGAGTAAGCTTGGGGTGGAATGAGTTCCCCTCAAGCCCTGCCTCTTGCTGGTAGTGAGAGCTGGGAAGTCACAGAATAATCCTTCCCCAGTATGTCTTGAGTGTGACAGAGCCCAGGTGTCTTTGACAGCCCATCCTGGGAGTGCCACCTGTCAGTGGGCTGTGCCTAGAGTCCCTCAGCTGGCTGTGAGGAGCAGTGTATATGCAGAAAGCTATGTTTCCTTCCCCTCCTCTTGAGGGCCTGGTTTGGCATTTTCAGGGAAAACTCAGGAAAGGACCAGACTTCCATGACCGGTCTCCTGGAGCTCTTATCTCTTAGGCTTATGTACACTGGGCACAGTGCAACCACCCTGCAGTGTGTGCTCAGAGCTTCTGCTTGAGTAGGTTGCAATTCTCTACCTGCTTGTTTCTCTCTAGTTTTGGGCAGGAGACCGCATGAGGCAAGGTGCTGATCTGCAATGTGCTGTGTTTTACCTATTAGGAAGCAGTGGAGACACTGAAGCTTCATATATGCACAACCAGAGATCTCGTGGCTCCTTCAAGGTAAAGAGATGACTGGACCATCTCCTTCCACTGGCTGAGATCTCATCTCCACACCCTGGCTGGCTGACCCCTCCACTTGGGGTCCCGAGCTGACTCTTCCTACCTTCTGCCTGCTCTGGTCACAGCCTTGCTGTTCTCATGGCTTCAGTCTTGGGGTTGGTAACTTGGACCCGGTTCCTTGCTGCCCCCTGTCCTTGAAGCCCCAGAGTCCTGGATACAGGTCCAGATTCTGCCAGGAAGTATCCCTAGCTGGGGAAACACACAGGTGTCTCAGCACAGATTTTCTGAGTGAGTGAGCAAGCTGTCCTTTTGCTGTGCTCAG
Organism: Petromus typicus; assembly: GCA_004026965.1. Classification (NCBI taxonomy): domain Eukaryota; kingdom Metazoa; phylum Chordata; class Mammalia; order Rodentia; family Petromuridae; genus Petromus; species Petromus typicus. Next base: position 6,242 of record PVIR01000610.1, read on the forward strand.
TCCCTGCTCCAGGCTTGGCTGGGAGCAGTGCCACAGGCTGTAACCTCAGCCCTGGGAGGCCAAGACAGAGGGATCAAAACTTCAAATCCAGTCTTCACAAAACACAACAAAGCACCCCTCGAGGGTTTTATAGTTGGTGGACAGCAGCTTCATTCAGAACTGCATCTGAAGAGGCAGGGGAACTACTTTTCATTAAGTCTGGACTTCAGTTAGGGTCTGCCTGAGTATTCAGTGTGAAGAAGTTCCTGCCCCCAGCTACTCAACTCTGTAGGGCAGTGGCACCCTTCCCCCAACTCTATCGGTGACTGGCCCCCAGGGCCCGTGGCACCCTCAGCACCATGCTGCACACCACAAGGACCAGGGCCCAAGGGAGCTTCTGGCTGCTGTTCTACTTACAAGCCCAACTAGTGGCCTTTCCATGGGTGGACCCTGCCAAGGGTTTGCTGCTGTTGCTGGGCACCACAGTCTCTCTGTCAGTCTGGTGAAACAGGCCTCATCTGTCTATTCTTGGAGTGGGGTGGAGAGCTCTGGCTCAGAGGGGAGTGACCATCCAGGCCACACAGGGTGAGCTTCCAGCCAGCCCATCCCTCCTGGCTGCCTGAGGCACTTCCCTCGGGCTCTCCCTGGACCCTGCCCGCCCACCTGCAGCACCGGTTGAAGAGTAGCTTTGATGAACCCCCATCTGGTGCTGGTGTCCTGGCTGTTGTCATGGGAACTGCTTTCTCCTGGTCTAGGCTGCTGAAGGGAGGGTGGGCTGATTAGGGGAGGAGGGGCTGGAGCTGGGTGGGCAGTGTGTTGGAGGCCGGACATTTATGTCTCTGGAGGGGCAGGCAGTGGGTACTCAGGAGCACCTTTCCATTGTACTAGGCAAGACAGGGGACTGCACCATTGACCTGGTGGTAGCTGGCCAGCTCAAGGGATGGGGAAGGGGCAGGGACCAGTGCAGGCACCACCAGTGGCCTGTGGACACAAACACCTCTTTCCTGGAAGGGGGAGCTTAGCAGTTACTGTTCTTAAGGCCTGACCTTGGAAAACCCTGAAATCCATTTGAGTCAGTTTTGGCTCCTCCTGTGCACCATATAAAGGAGAAAGAATGGGCTACTCTCTTCTGTTCCAAAGGGTGGCCTGAGCCCTGACCTCAGACTCCGTAGGAGACACGCCTCTTCCTCCCTCCAAGCCCCTATGCAGGCTGGTATGTTCAGGAGTTCTGGTGCTGTGGAGCTGAGGCCAGCTGCCCGGGACACATATAAGCTTAGAAATCTCAGCTGCATGAGGTCACTGGCTCCTTTCTCTTGGCCACAGAGTGACCTTATAGCCTCATGGGCCTCTCAACATGGCCACTGAGATTTTTCTCCTATGGCCTGAAGATGTGTTTGGATCTGAAATCCAAATCTGTCCCTGGCAGGACAGGATAGGGCAGGAGAGGACAGAGTAGCATAGGGCAGGATGGAGCTGGGCAGGGCAGGGCAGAGCTGCAGAGGGCAGGGGAAGGCAGGAACGAGCAGGATGGGGTAGAACAGGCAGAGCTCAACCCTGGGTTCTTGGAGCTGTCAACACTTCTGCTCTTGGATGTGAAATATGCTACACAAAAATAGCAGCTGGCACCAGAGCTGCCCCTGCTAGGAACAAATGCTGCCTCCAGAGGGTGATGTGCAGTCGGTGACAGAAGGGGTGGGGCCAGCTGATGGAGGCCCCAAGCTAAGGGCCTAGGGTTCCAGGGCAGTGAGGGAGGATTGGGCTGCCTCTGTGAGGCAGTGCTGCTGCCACCTATCTCAGGGAGCTGTGAAAGGAACTGCCCTCAGGTCCACTGTTCTTTTCCACAGGCAAGGAGACCTGGGGGAGAGACTGGGTTCTCTGCACCACACAGCTTGGCTGGGGCCCACTGTGTACTGTAGGCTGCACTAAGGTGACCTCTGGGCCTCAGTTTCCTTGCCTGAGAAATGGAGGATGCCAAAGTCAGTAAGCATCTCTCCAAGGGCCCTTTAGAGCCCTTAGCTTGGCCTGGTCCTGGTCTCAGATGCCTGTTTGTGATGTGGTTAGATGAAATGAGCATGTAGATCTGATGCCCTTGGGACAGTCTAGGTGGGCTGTTATTATTATTAGGGTCCAGTGTGCCTTGGGCCCCTGTGTAGGGCCAGGCCCAAGGACCCAGCAATGAGTGACCCTCATCAGGCCCTGTCTTTAGGACTTCAGCTCCGGCTGTGTGAGGCTGGTTTCTAGGTCCATCTGGGCTGGGCTGAGGTGTAGGGCTGGGGATTGGTGTCTTCTGAGCAGAGACTGAGGCCTGCTGTGGGCTCAGGGGCTCTATCTGGGTTGCCCCTTCTCCTCTTCTCCTATTTCTCAAGCCCCAGAGTGTTTCTCTTAGTAACCATGGGAGTGTTAGGAATAACTTGGTCCCAGAAGGGATTGAGGGTCACCAGGGAGACTGATGGTGGGTGGGGTGGTTCCCTGAGGTGTGTGAGCTTGGTGGCCCCCAGCAGAAGGGCTCTGTATGCGTAAGAACAGTGGGAAGTGAAGGTGAGGCCTTGCAGGGACCACATGCCTCACCCCTGAGTCATGGACAGTCTTTAGCTGGGATCCTGCCCCCTGTTGGGGAAAAAGATGAAGAGGACCAGAGGGGCTGTGATGTCTGCCTGAGCCCTCCAGCTCCAGGTGACATGGAGAGTGGGGTATGAATGCAGGATGACCAAGCCCACAGCTGTACCCCTCATGTACATACACTCTCACACACACCCCCACCAAATACACACAAATGCCTGCTGGCACATATACTCAATATAATACATGCAAACAAAATTAACACACCAAGACAAACATGCAGGTACTGTTCTCACATACTCATATGCACGTACACACATGGAGCCCATGCAAAACACACACACACACACACACACACACACACACACACACACACACACACACATACACACACACGATATGTGCACATATGAGATCCAAACTTGTGGGACAATAGTGGCCAGCATGTTCTGTCCCTTGCTGACTTCTCTGGGGGACAATCGCTAAATTCCCTTCAAAGGCCTTCATCTCCCCAGAGTCCTTCTTGCTGCTCAGCTGTGGGCACAGCTGGGACATCAGGAGCCTGAGCCCGTGCTGGATCTGCTTTCCTTGTGTGGTGCCTCCTGTGTCCTGATCTGTGAGCTGGGACTATCAGACAAAGGCCACTGACAGGGCCTGGTGGCCATATTCTGCTTTAGTTCCCCATCTTCTGATGGGCTGGGGTAGGTCTTCAGCATAGGAATTTTAGGGGGACACAGTTCAGCCTGGTTTGGTCACTCCTTGCTCATACCATCCCTGTGAGGGGTGCAGAAGAGTAACAGTTGTTTACTGTCTGATTTTTCTCTGTGTCAGTCCCACCCTGTCTTGTGCAACATTCTGTGGTTCCTACAGAATCAAATCAAAACATCACACACACTCCACTGTACACAAACTCCCCATCCATGGCCCGTACCCATTCTGCTCCATACTCCATGTGCAGTCTCACACACACATCACACTTACATGTGCCCTCACCTTTCTGCCCAGGCCTGCACAGTCTGGCCCCAGAGGGCACCAGGATCTCCCGGGTCCCATTTGCTGCACCTGGGTGAGCTTGCATTGAGTCCATTGCAAATCCTCCTACCAGTGAGCGTAGGATAGAGCCTCCGCTGTGCTGCTCCCCAGACCTCACCTCTGCCCTCCCAGCCCACCAGGCCTCAGGTAGGGGGTGGGTGGGCAGGGCTGAGGAAGAGCCAGCCCCACACAGGACCAGAGGTGTTGAAGGGCGTTGCTCCTCTTATCCCTGTGCTTTTACAATCAGCCAGTTCCATGCTGCCTTGGGATCCCCATGGGGGACAAATGTCCCCAGTGCCCTTTTGGAAGCCACCATACTTGAAAGGAACAAAAATTTGTCACTGGGCATTGACATAGTTCACTGCTGGAGGCCACACTGCCGAAAATGTAAATTTCTAATTAAAATAGGAATTAATCCTCTCCCCCAACTATCTGCTATCTCCAGCCGGATGAGCAAAAGTTTTATGCTGCTAATTAATGTTATCACCCGTTAGCTTTATTTACATAAGCAGATATAATTCACTTGGGCTTGCAGGCACTGATGGGGATACCAACAAAAAAAATTTAAAGTTAAAAAATTAATTACCTTGATCCTGGCTCTTGTATTCTAATCACAGATTTGCAGGATCCCTTTATGTTGTTCTCCCAAATCCACAGCTGGTCTGTCCCTTGACGAACTGGGCTCTCGCTCAGAAGGGAGGGAAGTTGCTGAATAAGGGTGTAGAGCCCCGGAGGGTGTCGAGCCACTGTGGGCACGTGGAAGCTTTGTGGATGTGGTAATTATTTAGTTTCCAGTGATGGGGGCTTTTGTTGGCCAGTTAGATAGATTGTAAATGCAGCATTAGGATCACAAGAAGTTCCTGGCAGATAAATAAATCATACCGACTGTTCTGGCACTTGGCAGACTGGGGAGGGTTGAACCTGTCTGGGCCTCAATGTGCCCACAGTGAGGTCTATGCCCAGGAGGAGCTACTGAGATAAGAGTCCTACCAGGCTGGGTCACTGGACCTACTCTTGCATGCTGAGAGCTGTAATGGGTTACGGTAGAGAGGACTCTACTCGTGGACCAACCTGTGCAGCCAAGAGATGAAGACAAGACCCTTGACCACTGGAGGTAGAATTACAGCTCCACAAATACACAGTCAAGTCCTGTTCCTGGTACCTGGGAAAGTGAGAGTGTTTTGATAACTGATATCAGGATGGACATAGTGGAGTAGAGTAGTTTCTAAGCCACTGTGACCTGTATCCTCAGTGGAAGAGGGACAGAGATACAAAGGTAAGCAATGTCATGTGAAGACAGAGAGGCACAGGGAAAGGCTCCATGAGGAAGGCGGCAGGGGTCAGTGGTCAGGAAGCAGAAGCCAGGAAGGTTGGGTGAGCTTTCCACGTGTTCTGAAGGGACTGCCCTGCAGCTCCTGGATTTTAGGTGTGTGTCCCATTTCTGAGGCCTACAGGGAGATACCCCCTCTGCCCACTAGCAGCGACTCTCTAGCAATCCCACTGTGGGGATGGAAGGCTCAGGGACCCTTGGGTGGGGACATGACAGCACCGCAGACAGGACCAAAGTCAGAGTGACTCGGAAGAACTCCTCCTCCCACTCTGCATGGAGAACAGATGTGCAAATCTGAAAGAATTTCCTCTCAGAGAGATTCTGGTGCTTTGGTTCCTTGAATGGAGGGAAGAATGACGCTGAAGAGAGTGATTACTGAAATTGAGCCGGAACTTGTCATGAAAGGAGAAATGAGGATGGGCTAGGAAGCACCCCCACACCACGGGCTCCTGGCTTCCTGCTCCCCGCTGCCCTCGCCTTCCTGCCCAGGCCTGCCCTGGAGCCCCTCCCAGGCACGCAGCCCACCCTCCTTAGTCCCAGCTGCAGTCAGGGCTGCCCAGCCTATGCCTCCTTAGAGTATGCTCCAGGCCCGGAGCCACACTGTTTTCCCGAAGTTGCACTAGGACCCCGCACCAGGTGGAAAGACTAGGTGAGGCACTTGGACCTCGAAAATAAACACGCGACACTTACTCGTCTCTGCCTCTAAAGTCCCCTGCACCCTTCCTCCAGGCCTGATGTGGGACTTAGTGTTCAGAGGATAACCCGCTGTCCATTTGGTCGCATCTTGACTCTGAGGCTTCTTGGCTTTTTCTACATGTAGAGGCAGCTCCTGTACATGAGGGGCCCAGGCTGCTACAGCCTCATAATTGGATCATGGGGCTCCAAACAAGGCCCATTTCAGAGCTCAGAAGCAGTTCCACAGAGCATAGCCCTGCACTGAGCTAATGACAAGGGCAAGTTCTGAGGGGCATGCAGGGGTCTGCAGAGCCCCTCTGAGGCTGTACACTTCAGAGTGAAACTAGGGAGCTTGGAGGAAAACTGGCTAATGTCAAACAAAGCTGTTTAATGTCTTCTTTTAAAACTGGTTTTACTGAGATGTTATTTACATATCATGCAATTCAGCATTTTTCCAGTGTATAATTCAGTAGTTTTTAGAATGTTCACAGTGCCACACAGACATCACCATGTTGATTCTAGTACATTTCTGTCACCTCAAAAGATACCCTGTGTCTTCAGGTGTCATCCCTCTCTCTGTTCCTCTTCTGTCCACATGACCTGGGATAAAATCTTGAGCAGATTACAGGAACTTCCAAGCTCACACAACCCAAGAAACAGATCCGGAGCAGATTGACAGGACCCCAGAGCGAGGCTTTATGTGAACTCACGCACCTATGAGTTTGCCCAACATTACCAGGTGCTGCACCACGTGTGCATGAGGCAGGCAGGGGACATGGTGACAACAAGGTCCCCAGGGGCATGCAGTCTGGTAGGAGAAGAAAACAGATGGAATAACAGTAAAAGCTATACTCCAGAGGGCTCAGGTATGCAGCACAGGGGAGCCATAACACCACAGGGAACCTTCCTAGACCAACCAGAAAAGTGTGAGGGGAGTGTTGTTCATACAGCAGCCATAGGCCTGTGGGTGATCCACAGGAGGGCCTGCTGACCAGTCTCAAGTGTAAGCCTATGATTGGTTCAAATTTGGGCATGCTGATTGGTCCAACTACAGGCCTGTGATTGGTTTAAACTGGTGAAGTGTTGCTAAAATAGCTGTGATTCAATGAGAAGTAGGAGAGATGCAAGCTATATAGTATCTGTGAAAAATGGCAGTTCCAAAATGAGAACTCTTTAGAAGGGCTGGCTATGACCATCATGGTCTATCAAGGCTTATGGAAGTTGGGGATGATAATAATGGGACCAGATCCCTCCTGGATCGGCCACATTCTCAGAAGTGTCCCAGCTGTTTCTCAGTGTCTGGAGTGGTGTGTGTGGGAGGGGTGCTATGGCTGACAGGTGAATGCATCTCCTGGAACAGCCTGGAGAGTAGCCACTAAGTAACCCACCAGGACACTGACGTAAGTTGTCTCAGTCCACCTCAGGAAGGGGGACTGAGTGAGAGAGAAGGGAATTGTGGGGAGAGGAGTGAGAGCTTTTAGCCAAATCATATCCCTCTCCAGTGGTGTAGAGAAAGGAGAGATCCTCCAAAAATAAAAGACCCAATTGAAAAATGAGCAAGTGAAATAGATACTTCTCTGATGTACACTTGGCCAATAAATACATGAAAAAATGTGCGGTATCACTGACCATTTGAGAAATGCAATTAAAATAACACTGCAGTTTCATCTTATCACAGAAAGAGTGGCCACCATGGGAAAGCAATAATACCAAATGATAGTGAGGCTTCTGGGAAAAAGGACTCTTCTTCCTTATTGGTAGGAGTGTGAACTAGTGTAACTATTATGAAAATCTGTATGGAGATTCCTTAACAGGCTAAGAACAAATTCCATTCAGCTTAGGCAGCTGCTTTGTCTCAGTGTCACATGTGTCACCTGGCTCCATGTCCCATTCCTCCATTGTGGTTACATGGCTTTCTGCCCTGTGGCCCCACCCTTGTTTTGGCTGATGGATGTGCAGAGTGTTTGTGTCTGTTGGAGATGATGTTAGTGTCCGAGGCTGAGTGTGGACATGTGTTTTCATTTTCCTTGGCTTTCTGGGTAGGAGGGGCTTTCTGGTTCACTAGGAAGCTTGCTGAGCTGTTTGAGGAGCTGCCATAGTATTTACACTCCCCGGGCAGTGTGTGAGCACTTGGATTTCCCAGCTTCTCTGCCATACTTGGAGTTATGTCCTCTTGATTATTGAGGGTGGAAAGCGGTATCTCACTGTGTGTGTTGGATATTTTGTAAGTTGGGATGTGCTCAGTGGGAAGAATACTTGCCTAGTATACCTGAGGCCCTGGGTCCCCTCCTCAGATGCGTGCGCACACGCGCACGCGCACACACACACACACACACACAACACACACACACAGAGGCTATATCATAACATTTTTAAAGCCTAACCTTAGCAAACCTTTGTGACTCCACCCTCCTCTCACTGTTCATCTGGGCACCATGAGGGGCCAAGATGTAGAATAGTACCAGTTCCCCTTAGGGACACTCTGGCCTTGTGCAGCTGAGGGTGGACTGAGGCACTGAGACATCTTCCAGGCTCCTGGTGTGTATCAGATGAATACATGGCTGGGCATGGGAGTGAGCCAGTGTGTTGATTTTCATCAGGCCCTGAGGTTGGGAAGAAACGGGTGCTGAAGGTGGGTGGCAATGGTGCTGACCAGCCCTGTGGACTTTGGGGTTCAGGAGCAGAGGCCAGAGTGGTTTGTTTGGGGGTAGTAAAGTCCTGAGAGCAGTGGGGGACTGACACCAAGCCCATCCCCAAGATGATCACCTCAGCCCTGAAGATGCTCCTGTGACCTGACTGTCCCTGCTTGAAGCTCATGCCTGGCATAGGGCTTGCCCTTCAGTCTGGCCAGTGGAGCACCTTGTGGACGAAGGGTCTGGGTGCTGAGGGGAGCTTCAGTGTCCCTGTATTATTTAACACCCCCAACCCCAGGCTGAGGAGGGAAATATTGTCAGCCAAGCTGGGAAAAAGGTCTGGTGATGCTGATTCAGTGGCCTTTGCCTTCACAGCCTCCCTTGGGCTACAGTTGCCCAGAGCAGCCCTGCCTAATGCCACAAGCAAATGGCTCCTGGTTGTGCAACTGCAACGTGCTGAGTTCTTCCCAGATGGAGACAGCCAGGATGCTGCAGCTTCCCAGCTTTGGAGCTGAGCTGCACTAAGCTCCAGCCTACGAGGCTGAGCAGAGAGGCCCACACGGCTCACAGGGCTATTGGTCCTGCTCCTGCTGTCTCCAGTGTGGGTGTTGTGAACAAGGGGCTCCTCCCCATGGGCCCTCCGGTCTGACTTGGGGGCCATCTCCTCATTGGCTGAGGTTGGTAATGGGATGAGGAAAGGTTCTTGCCTCTTGCCCGGAAGCCTGTGGCCCTGCCCCTCAGTGCCTTGTGCCCCCTTCCACCCACATGCACCTTCTTCCATGTCTTCCAAGCAGGGGTTTTTTGAGGGTTTTTTTGGCTTCTCCCCAGCCTGTCACTGTGGTGTACACTGTGAGCCCAGAAACCCATTAGGTTGTTTAACAGTGGGCCCAAGTTCCCTCCTCATGAAGTCAATCATCTATTTAATGGTGGAGGAAAAGTAGAAAACACCTTGAGTTTATGATGCGCCTGTGGCTGAGTCCCACAGCAGTGCTGGAGTGTGCCGTTAGGGAGGGAGCCGCCAGGCTGGGGCTGTCACAGCTTTTTTTTTTTTCCTTTTTTCTATGTGAAAATTTAACATGAGCTCTATTCCCAGCCCTTTAAAAAAAAAAAAAACAAAAAACTTTTTGAGATAGATTCTTGCTAAAAGCTAGTTTGTCCACATGGAGCTCAAACTCTAGATTCTCTTGCCTCAGCCTCCCAAAGGTGTTGGGACTGCAGGCGTGTGGGCCCAGCTCGGGCCACAGCGTTTTATGGTGGCCTTTGTCTTTCAGCCCAAGGCGGACTATCTCTGATTGGGTTGGGTTGGACCAGAAAGCGGGTGTTTGTAGCTGATCAGCAGACCCTGGGCAGTTCCAGCTCCATCCCAGTGAAACCCAGTGCTGGCAGGTGGAAGCGACGGGCCAGTAGGATGGTGAGACAGTACTCTTGGGGTTCAGTAAGGTGGGTCTGTAGCAGCTGTTTCAGGACCCAGTTCTGGGACTCAGTGATCACTTCCTTTTTGCAGTTTCTGCTTCCTGTCTGAAGAAATAGGAGGAGAAAAACTCCTGCCCCAAAGGCAGTGATAAGCCCCGGAGGTGGGAAGTGTGGTATGGCCTCTCCCACGGCCATGGGGATCTGTCAGCGGGTGATGCCAGGCAGCAGCGAGGAGTAGGCGTCCCTCACCTGTCTCGCTCACGTAAACTTGGCTGTGACTGCACAGCCCTGCGCATCGGGGGGAAGGAGTAATGAAACCACCCTGCTTGTGCCGGCTAGCGCAGAAGGGACAGCCATGCACACCTTAGGGGCAAGGCCGTTCAGGTCTGAGACTGTGCTCTGACTCGGGGGAAGGCGAGGGCATCTCTCTTGGGCTCCTTTAGCACCATTGTGAGCTTCTAGCGTATGACCTGGTCACCCTGGGTGTGGGCTTCCATGTGTAAATGCAAGGACTTGTGCCCTTCTGTGTCCAGTCCCCAGCACAGGTGATAGGAGAGGGGCTGGGCCCCATAATTACTTGGATGTGGACCCCATGAAGCTGGCACCTGTATGTGGCTGTCCTGGCAGAGTCCTATCCAGGAAGGTCACAGTGACCCTGGCACATGATTCTGCCCCTCAGAATCTGATGGCGCAAGGAAGAGATCTCGCTGGCTGAAGGTGAAAAGACAGAATGACAGAGGTTGGGTGTTCTCAGTGGCTCTATTCAGCAGGTGCTTGACAGGTGCTTAGTGCCAACATTTGTCGGCTTCGATGCAGGGTGCTCCCTGCCTGGAGGCCTGCACTACACTGGCAAGGGTGAGATTTAGGGCCTCGGAGGGCAGCCGGGACAACTTTGGGGCAGGGCACTGCAGGGCTGGGCAGGGCTGCCTGCCCATGTCACTGCTGGGAGCTTCGGGGTTCTCCACTATAGAAAGTGACATTTGGAAGGAGTAGGGCCTGGGGCTCACTTAACATTTAAGTGCTATGGTGAGGACTCCCCAGGGCCAGCAGCCACATCTGCAACGACCTTAGCAGTTGTGGAGGTTGGCACGGAGTGTGCAGGCAGGACTTAGGGGCTCCGGGGGCTGTGTGATGGAGGCTTTGTCCTCCCTGCCCCAGCAGAGGGGTCCTGTGGGGACTGGAGGGAGAAGGGAGCATCAGAACTGGGCCCCTCCTCCACCCGAGCCCTGAACTGGATCTGCTGGCCACACTCTAGCTGGAGATCGATATTCCAATTCCTCTCGTGCCTCACTCCATATGGGAGTGGGCAGCACACCCACACCCTGGAACCCCACTGGGCTGACTACTTTGGGATCATAGGGATGGTCCTCTCAAGCTCCACAAAGTGGGATGTTAAGCATCTCTACAGCCTCCCAGGTTTGCAGAGCTGGTCTCCCTAGTACTCTGGGTCAGGTGCTGGTTTGTCCTTGCTTGGAGCTTCCAGATGCTCCTGGAACTGGGGAGGCCAGTGTCTCCCTGCTGGACAGCTGGGTGGGCTGCTGTATGCACTACCAGTCACATGGTCCAGGAGAGCCCCTAAGGTGCTCTGAGTAGGGCCCTTAGAGGTGGTCTTGCCAGCCCTTCTTTGGCAACGTAGGGCCCGCTCAAGGCCAAGGGCAGAGTCTCAGAAGTGGGGTTGTGGCTCCTATCTGGCTGAGAATCTGGGCTCTGGATATGAAGGAAGAGAAGGGGCTGGGACGACAGGGTTAGGTTGTTGCCTCCTACCTGTTTCTCTTCTCCTGCCTGGCTGCTGTAGCAGGGTTTGGGGCCTGGTGTGAGGCAGAGGTGTTCTGCCTGTGCCTCTATTTCCACTTGGGCTGTGCCCTATCTTCCTACTACTTCCCTGGTTGTCTAGCCCTAAGCAACTCACCCTGGAGAGCTCCTGCTTCTACGTCTCTGACTGACTGTGGTCACTGAGCCTTGGCTATAGCACATGCGTCGCAGAAACAGCAACTCCAGAAGAGAAAGCAGCATCCCTACAGTGAGTTCTCCTGGGCTCACCTGGGGGCAGGCCTCTTATCTCTGCAGCTGACTCAGCTCTCCAGTGCCTGCTGCTGCAGCCAAGAAGCAAGCAGGCATCTTCCTGGGTCCTGATGCTGGGGAGATCATGCCAGGCCCAGCCAACCCAGCCCCCTGGAGGCTCTGTCCTCTGCTTGGGTGTTGGGTGCACTGTTCTCTGGGACTCTGTGAGCCAGGCCAGTCCCAGCTACCAAAGCCAAGGCCCACAGGAGACCTCAGTGCTGGGTCAGTCACTCTTAGCTAGGAGTCCAGGCCCAAGTCACCTTTCATTAAGGAGGAAAGGTACAGTTTGTTCATGATTGAGGCACAGAGAAGGAGACATTGCAGCCAATTGAGGGAAAGGTAAGAAGAGGTGGACCAGGAGCAGGAGCAGGAGCAGGCACATATATGCCAAGGATGTCTCAGTGCCAGGAAAGGAGGATGTGCAGTGGAGAGGATCTGGTAGGGGTGGTCAGTGATCCCTGGGGCTGGGACTCTTTGCCCCAGGTGGTCAGGGTCTCTCTGGGGGCCTGCGAACTTCATACCAGGTGACCAGTCTCATTAGGGGCCCTTTTGGTCTCTGCCCATGTCTGACAGGCTGACATGCAGTAGTTGAGCCGGGCATGTTTGTGGTTTGTGCTCCTCCATGTGCTGGGCACATCCAGGCCAGTGAGTTCCACACCCTGGGCCCCCATCCTCCTGCCTGACTCCAGCCTCCTGTCCTGCAGGCTCCCGCTTCCCTGGGGTCAGAGCCATCCTTCCACCTTGGTCAGGCTCAGATACCAGCCCAGCTCCTCCCAACCCCTGCTCCACAGTCTTGGGACTTTGGACTCCAGGACTCCTCCCTTCTTCTCTGAGCCATTTCCTTGTCTCTCTTTTCTCCCTGAGGGCCCAGCCTCAGCTCCTGATTTGAGGACTCCACACTGCTCCTCATGAACAACCGTCAGACCCCGTCTGTGCCCCTTCCCAGCCTGGGTCACCCAGTGATGCTCCCCTGGACTCAACCCAGACTTAACCTTACTGTGCTTCGACAGGGACACAGACTGAGTATGCTTGCTTCATATGTTTTCTGTGCTCGAGGTGACTCCACAAGTCACTCAGCACAGACAGGACTTCAGGCAGTGCCAGCACCTCTGCCCTGAATCCCCAGGCCATGGCTCTCGGTGCATGCACCATCCCCACTGTGCTCACACTTGCACTGCCATGACCATCGCTCCTGAGATAGTTCCTTAGGCACAGCGGGGACTCTGGGCCCTTGGCTGGCTAGATGTCACTTCATTTTCTCTTGTTCTAACAGAATATCTGGGACTGGGAAATGTGTAAAGAATGAGGTTGGTTCGGTTCTGTGTCTTGCAGGCTGGGAGGGCCAGGGTTGAGCAGTCGCTTCTGGCGAGGGCCTTGTGCTGTTCTGACTCATGGAGAGAAGAGGAAAGGCAGTGGGTAGGAGGGAGGGAGGAGAGGGCCATCTCCCTGGGTAGCTGGAATCCCACCGGTGTTCCATGAGGGCCTGTCCTCTCACCCCCAATGGTCCTCAGCAGTTACCGTTCCAGTCCACGAGCTTTGGGGGACACACTCAATCATACTACTCCTGAAGTAGACAGAATGTATGCTTAAGCATGTGCATGTGTATGCACATGAGTGAGTATGCACAGGTGTGCACTGTGTGTGAGCTCTGAGCGCATGCGTCATGCCTACATGTACTCCAGATACCCAGCCAGGCACAGCTCCAGCTGTGTGTACTCAGGACACAGGTGGGCTTGAAGTCGTTCAAGGTGAGAAGCAATGGCAGGGCATGAGATCATCAGCTTTGATATGCTCTGTCCACAGAGCAGCTCATCCTGGCATTATCCCTAGGCCATCTCTGTCAAATCCTCCCTGTCCCATACCAGGGCCCACAGTGCCTTTTCTCAGCACAGGGCTCTGAGTCTCTCATCTCAGCTTTGGGGGCCTCACATCAGCATGAGTAAGTGAGGATATTGTACCCATTTCACCAACTGGGGCACTGACCCTGGCCCAGGGAGACGGGCCTGCCTTAGGAGGTGGCAGGTGATGTGTCCTGGCAGCCTGGCCAGGGTATCCAACACTGAGCTCCAGACAAGCTTTCTACTTCTGGGAGGGTCAAGTCTCACTGACAGGTTAAGGAGCTCTTTCTGGAGCAGGCAGCCCTGAGCACAGCTTAGAGCCAGCCAGCTTGGGGCCAAGAGCCCGCAGTGCTAGCTCCTCCCTTCTCTGGCTCTGAGCAAGCGGCTCAGCCTTGTCCTGTGTGACCTGGGAAAGGCACCTCGTGCTGAGCCAACGTCCTTTCTTCTCTGAAGACTCCAACTTTGTCTCAAGGACCAGAGGCTTCAGCTGGTGAGGTGGCAGAGGGCCAGGGAGGGGCTGAATCCCAGCCCTGACCCCTGAAACACTCCTGGAGATGTTGGCCCAGGGAACCCACAGTCCTGAGCTCACTCACTGGGTCAGACAAGAGGAGAGGACCTAGGCCCCTGCCTGATGTCGGTGGAGACTTCAGAGGGCAGCTGACTTCCTGAGCTCTGACCTGCCCAGCACACTAAGGGATCTTTCTAAAAGTGTGAGTGAGATGGAGGGCTGGAGCTGGGCCCCCATGTGGATCTAAATTGCTGACTTCAATTTGCAGGAGTAAGAGCAAGCTCAGTGGGTGACAAAGAACCCAGTCTGAGGGGAAAGCAGCCAGATACTCCGCAGCTAGAAAAGCTTCCTTTTGCTCTCAGGGCTGGGGGAGGGGAAGGTATCTTACTGTACTCTCAGGGCTATGTACTAGATTAGCACACAGGACAGATGTCTGGTGCCACCAGGGTCTCCGTGATGTGCAGTAGGGCCAGCTACAGTTGCTCAGGTTGGGGGCCTCAAAATTCTAAGTGCAATCTTTGTGTTGTGTGGCTTTATTTTCTGTGTCCTTTAATACCACTGTCTCACTTCCTGCTGTGACAGCAAAGGCTAAGGCTAGTCTCCCTACAGGCTCACTCAGTTCAGGTGCACCCACTTCTTAGAGGCTTTCCCAGAATGCCTTGGGTAAGGCTGCTTGCTGGCTTCCCTACTGTGATGAAATCTCACCCTTGGGCGTCCCTGACCTCTGCAGTGTCACCTTGCTGCTCCTCCTGTCAGGAGGTGGAGCCCACATTTGTACACCTTGACTCTGGGCTGCCCTTTCAGCTTGCTTTGGTCAATGGGCTGACAGAAGATTGAGGTGTCTGGGCACCCAGGCAGAGAAGTGGCTTCCTGGGATTGCAGGAAGATGGAGGAGAAGCCAGTGTTGGAGGGAAGCAACAGAAGAGTGGTGTGCAATCATGGAGGGAGGTGGTGAGGAGCTCCTGTCTGGGCTGGGGAGAGGCCTGTCCTTCGCCTTGGAGGCCTGTCTGTCTCCTTGGAGCAGTGTTGGAGGAAGTCACTAAGCAGGCAGGCTGGGCTCCTGCTGAAGGTGTTGAGAGCAGGCCATGAGGTTCTGGGCAGACACATGCCATGGGGGAAGTCACTAGTCTAATGGGGAGAGAACCTGGTCAGGTGAAGGGGCCAGGTGTGGGTGGAAGGCAGCAGGAAGGGCATGGTAAGGTCACGGTAGGAAATTGGTGGAGCGTTGGCTCTTGCCTTCCTTGGGCCAGGTCCTTACTATCTCACATCATCGGAGTGAGAATTCTGCCCTCAGTGGCTGAGCAAGCCTGTGGGCTCCAGGAGCTGGCTGTTCCCAAGTCCTACAGTGAGTGGTGGGCAGAGCTAGGCCAGAGCAGTTGTCCTCCAACCCACAAGGTGCTGGGAAGCAGGCTACCATGATGAGGATCTGGGCTTGGGTGGTAGGTACAGAAAGAGGCTGGTAAGATCGTGTCTCCACCTGAGTCCCGTGGAAGCCACTACTGAGCCACGGATGGGGTGGAGCCCTGCTCTGGGGGCAGTGGGTGGAACTGAAGGAAGAGCAGGCTTTGTACTCTGTGGCAGTGCTGACGAGGCACTCCAAACAGAAGCGGTGAGCAGTTCTCCTTTTCCTGTGCCTGAGCCCGAGGTGAGGATAGCACAGGGCCATATGCACTGAGGCCGGGAGGTCCTCCCTGCCTCCCCGCTCTGCAGGCTCCTCGTGTCCCTGTTCACAGATACATCACAGTGTGCTCTCCTTCTTCCCCCTTAGTTTGTGTCCAAGTTTCTTTCTCTTTTAGCATCAATCAGTGCCCTCCTCCACCCTAATTCAGCATGACCTTGTTACCTTGATGACATCCACATGGGCTACTTCCACTTGAGGTCACGGTCGCATGTTCTGGGAGGATGGGCCTTGGGGATTCTCCAACTTGGCACAGGATCCGGTGCAGGGAGGAGCATGGCCTCAAAAGAGTGTGGGATTCAGCTGGCTGCTGTCCTGAGGACAGGTGCTCCAGCCTACTGCAGCCCGCCACGCATGAAGGAGCCCAAGTGCGTCCACAGCTTTGGCCAGCCCTGGCCGGAAGTCAGTGCCCAGGCACTTCCTGCCTGCTGTGTGGGTGGCACACAGGCAGCCGCTCAGTCGGTCCGAGGGCACTGAGGGGCTTTTGGAGCCGCTTCCCCTCCACCATGACCCCTTTTCTACAGAGGCCTTCTCCCTACTTCACCCTTGAGACCTGAGGCCAGGACAGGGTGGGATCTGTCTGGCCATCAGGCAGCCTGGGCTGTTAACTCCCTTCCCCATCCTTATTCATGGCTCGGTCTAGGGAAAGCTGCTCTCCTGGTGTTTCTGGGAATATTTTTATTCATCGTTCATTTTGGCATTTATTGTTGACATTCCAAGAACAGTCAAATAAGATAAATGTCCCGTCTGCATGACCCACGGGCCACTTGCCTCTGCATGCAGTAAATTCAATCCAATCTATTGAATGATGTCAGGGTGCCTACAGTGGTCTAGGTGTTGAGGGAGAACTGGGCCCTGATGGGGAGGAGAGTGCAGCTGCAGGAGGCAGATAAGGGCAGAGACCAGATGCACTGCACCTGGCCAGTGCATGCTGGCCCTGGAGACTGGGCTCTGGTACCTTCGGCTGCAGTGCTCCATCTGCTTCTGCTGCGGGTGGCCCTGCCAGCTTGTGCGAAGCTCTGAGCCGGGGGTCCTGAGGAAGTCGGTGCACCCAGCTCTGGGTTCTGCGTTCTGCTGCTGTTGCTGCTGTTATTACTCTTGTGTGGTCACTGACTTCAGTTTCTCTCCCAGTCAGTGGGTGGGTGTGACTCAGTGTTCTCCAGAGAAAGAGAACCAACCGGATGGTGACTGGTGGACGAGTGGGCGGGTGGATGACTGGCTGGCTGGCTGAGTAGATATATAAATAGGTAGATTGGAAGATAGATAAATAAGATCGATAGATGGATAGATAGATACTGTGAGGAGTGGCTTACATGATCACAAGGCAAAGTTCCTAGTCTGCCACCTGCAATCTGGGGACCCAGAAATGCCAGTGGAGTGAATCGGTACAAGTCTGAAGGCCTGATGTCAGGAGGGTCGTGGGCAAGGGCAGAGAAGATGAACAGTCCGGCTCGAGGAGAGAGGCCTCGCGCCTTCTCTCAGTGCTCTGTGTGGGCCCTGCAGCAGGCTGGACAAGCCCTATACTAGTGACAGCTCTTATGGAGTCTACAGAGTCACATGCTCATCTCTTCCTGGACTCTGTCCCAGACACACGTAGAATTAACCTCCTGTCATCTTTCTGGGCACCCATTAGCCCGGAATGTCAGGTTGTCATATAAAATGAACCACCACAGGGTGACAGTTCTAGTGTCACGGGGAAGCTGATGCCATTTGGGGGCGAGTTAGAGGCTTCGAGCTGCTCACATGTAGCAGGTGCCCAGGGCATGTGCTTAGAGTCCTCACAGTGCTGTGGTCTGGGACGGTGTGACCCTCTCTCCTCTTGGTGGGGACAAGTGACACTCCCATCCTTTCCCTGGGTCCGGTGCTGGAGCTGAGGCACTGGTGGAGGCTCTGTCCTGCAGTCGGGGCCTAGGGAGGGAGGGACAGCAGCAGATATTACCCAGTGTTGATCTGAAAAGGATGTTTGTGTCCCCAAGGCCATGTGGTACTCACAGAAGGGGAATCTGACAGAGGCTTTGGGATCAACCAAAGCAGAACCCAATTCCTCCACTTGCCAGCTGTGTGGCACCTGCCATAGGATTGCATGGTGCTTAACAGGCAGGTAGCACTTAGTCAGTGCAAGCTTTTTCTGGGATCATCCCCATTTTCTAGATCAGAAGACTGAGGCTGAGGACATTATAGACTCATCCACAGCCTTTACTGCAAGACAAGGGCTGGACCTTGATTCCTCCCTGGGCAATGGTCTCTGTGAGCTGAGCAGGAGAGATGACTGAAATAGGAAGAGTTGAGGACAGTCAGGGACTTCCTGGGAGGGGTGAGGTTTAGGCAGAGGGTCCAAGGTTGGCCACGACTCAGCTAGGAACCTTATCCTCAGTGAGTCAGCTCTGTTTTACCCATTTCCATGCAGAGGAAACTGAGGCTCAGGGAGGGTGTCTGCAATGTGGGAGCACCTGGAGGCGTCTACCCAGCTCATCGCCACATGGCACCAGCAATCTCGTATCATGCAGTTATCACCCTGGAGTGGTGAATTCTCTGTCCTCCTGGCCTTTCTACTGTCTGTGCCCAGTTCTGCAATGCACTGAAAATGCTGGAAATGTCAGGTGTGGTGATGTATGCCTGTCCTGCCAGCACTCTGGGAGGCTGAGGCAGGAGGATCATGAGTTTGAGCCTGAGTAGCTTAGTCACTTAGTGATAGTCTTTCCTAAAATAAATAGTTAAAAAAGAGCTGGGACATAGTTCAGTGTGAAAGTCCTGAGGCCAGGCCCGGCCCAGTGCTGAGCGTGAATTGCTCTCCAAGTGCCCTAGAGTCGGGTCAGCATCCTTCCTGTCCCCAGGAGGGAAGCAAAGTGGCAGGGGCAGAATGGAGGAGGCATCTGGAGGAGGACATGTGTGGAGGGCTGTAACACAGCAGCTGTGAGGACAGAGCCCCTGAGGCCCCTGTCAGTGTCCAGATGTGACCAATGGCAGGTCATGAACTCACAGGTGGTGGGACCAGAACTGATCAGAACTGGCACCTGCCAGAAGGATTCTTGACCCATCTTCATGGAAGGCAGTGAGTTCCCCGTCCCTGTGGGGCCACAGGTTGGCTCTGAGCTTGCACAAGTCTGAACATGACGAAGTAACAGATGGCACAGTGTTCGCAGACCTGTACACCTGCACCCGTGTCCAAGCGTGTGATTCTGTGCTCCGCCTCTCCTGGCTCCGGGCTCCCTCTGTTTCCTTGGCTGCTCTGGCCCATCCCCCACCAGGGTGCTTTTGGACCTGAATGATAAGCTCCCAGGAGGGGAGATAAGGCTTCCATACCTCCAGGCCCTGAGACTCACTGCCTCACAGACACCTGACTTTATCAAACACTGAGGGATGGTGGGTGAGCCCCTCCTTGGACTGAGCCAGGTCATACTGTGTCCCAACTCCCAGCTGTTCCCACAACAGCCCTCTAGGTGGCCACCTCCCCTGGTGGTTTCCAGTCTCCCTGTCTCATTTGGTCACCTTGTTCAAGTGTGATCAAATGAAGGCCGCCTCTCCAGGGGTCCTGCTATCACCAACACCCCTCTGTGCTCACAAACCTGTGCATGTGTGTGCACACACAAACATAGGCGTAAACCCAGATGTACACACAAAAACAAATATATGTGCATGCATGAACTCAGATATATATATATATATATATACACAGACACACAGACACACACAGACACAAGTACACACATTGCACTTGTACAAATATATGTGTACATGCATTGAGCCAGAAACACACGCAGAAACAGCTGCACACACACACACACACACACACACACAGATGCATGCACACATAGACCCAGATACACACTTGGATGCACGCACACACATCACATAGAACACAGTGACGCGGGCATGCACATGCAACACATGGACTATGACAAACACATGCAGATGGTCCTGCAGACCCAGCACACATAGACATGTGCACCTCCATATGGGACAAGGTCTCTGGCCCCAGAGGGCCCGGTGTTGCTGTTCTTGCGTGCACGGCTTGCTGCTCCCATCTCCCAGCGCAGGCGAAGGAGTCCCTCCCGTAAGGTTTCTTCGGGGAGCCTCTGGCATTTCTCCCATATCCCTGCCTAAGCATTAACCATTCATGGGCAAAGATGCCACCTCCTGTACCAGCTGCACGTCTCACTGGTTGCTGAGGGCTTGAGGGTACAGGACGATCCTCCTGCACCGGGGTGGCTTTCTACGACCCCATGCCTTGTGCTCCTGGCTGTACGGCCCTCTCTCAGCCCCGGCTGGAGCAGGCTGGCAACTGATGTGTTTATTTGCCTGGCGGCAGGGTGGGCGGAAAGGCGCGAAGGTAATTGGTACATTTTGTAAGCAATCATCTCTTGGCACCTTCTGCTGCAGCGTGTGGGTCGCCCAATCCCGTTAATCATGGCCTGGAGGCCCAGAGCCCCCGTTGCCTGACAGCCTCATTTCTCTCCCCTAGAAGGATAGAGCTGCTCAGCCTCCCTAATGGTGTTATCTGTTATTCTCGGACATACTCTCGCTCCTGGCGCACAGATGGAGACAGGGTCGGAGCACAGGCCCAGTGAGTGGGCGAAGGACCAAAGGTAGAAAATTGTGTCTACTGGAGCCGGCAGGTCTCTTCACGGGTCTCACCCTGACCAGCCCTCTGCACAATATTCTTTTCATAGAAAAGTACTAGGCCAGAGAAGCTGAGGCCGGAGGAGCTGAGGCTGCTAAGTTGGCTGAGGCTCAATCCAGGTTCCCGACACTCGCCACCATGTTAGGGATCAGCTATGGAATTTGGAAGCCAAATACAAAATGAAAATTCAGGGCCTACTATTAAAAATTAATAATAAGGTCAATAGAGCATTAAACCAAGCAATGTGCTGCTGAGAGCTTGGGCCTCATGTGACCATATAGGCCATGCACACTTGAAGCTACCTGTCCATGTGCAAACACACAAACATGACATGTGTGCACGCATGCACACATATCACATCAGGCAGTCTAGGTAGTGTCCCTCCCTGCCCTCAGTGTCCTCCCTTTTGAGAGGACACGGCTCAACGCCTGGCTACGATGGCATCCTGCGGAGGGAGCTAGCTGCTACACCACTCCCAGTCTGGTTCCCACTGGGAAACGGACCAGCACCGTTATTGATGCGGCTTTGATGATGGAGGTGACAGCTCTGCGAAGGAAGCCCAGGAGCAGATTAACCCCTAGGTGACTCAGAAGGGACACAGACTGTGACGCATTCTTACATTTAGTCCAGCACGTTCACACATGCTCTCATACATGCAAAGATCCACTAGACACCAAGGTTTGGCAGTGTGCTGTCTTCATCCACTTACCGATCCATTTGGGCCCAATCAGATTCTTTAGCCTAAGCATCCATCCATGATGCATCCATCCAACCAATCACCAATTCGTCCAACCATCCACCCAACCACCCTTCCATCCATCCTCCACACATCCACCCAGCTACACATCCACCCACCCTCTATGCATACACCTGCCAGTTTCTTTGTTTATTCACCTACCCATTCACCCGTCCATCCATTTACTCCATCTATCCATCCCACCAGCCCCCTACTACTTATCTATTTAGCCAACTCCCCCTCCTTCAGTACGTACTCACGAGGTTTTCCTTTTCCTTTGTGTCAGCCCCTGAAGACTCACAGAGCCTCCTGTAGACCCTCCCAGGTGGCTGGAGGAGTTAACTGAGTCCAGTATGCTTCCCTATCCAGGGCTCTGTGCTGCAGCCAGCTGAAGTGGGGTCTGGGCTGTGAAAGTGGTGACTAAGTTGGTGATGGACTACTTTACTTTGTGGTACCAAAAGTCAAACTCAGGACCTTGTGCTTGCCAAGCAGGCATGGTGCCACTGAGCTATATCCCCAGTCCATGGACTACTTTTGAGAGAAGCCTACAGGAGGGAACTCACTGTCTACTTCGGACAGGCCACTCAATCTCTCTGTGCCTAGTTTCCTCATCTGTGTGACAGAGATAGTTATAACACATCTCTCGGAATTGCTATGGGGATTTAAAGTTAATTCTAGATGAAGTGTTTAAAATAGCAGTGGGCATATTGTCAATAAGTGCCATGTTAACATGAGACACACATGTGGCTTCTAAATTTGTCTTTTACATTTAAAATGATTTTAGCTAGATTGAAGGGTCTGTTTGGTCCCAGTCAAGAATCTAGAGACCTGTTCCTCTAGTTAGGAACTGGAGGTGGGGAGAATATGCCAGATACCATGGGCACATGTACAGCCTGTGTGAGATGGACAATGGGCTGAACCCTCCTAATCACTGGATTTGAAAGGCGTGGTTGGCATAGTCTTGGCAGTTTCTATCGCAAGCCGGGGCTTGAATGGGTTTTTCAGTTATTCACAGGCCACCTAAGTTGGGCATAAGGGCTTGGATCCCACCGCAGTCAGAGTAGTGACATGGGTTGAGGGGACTGGTGCTCAGGGAGCTCAGAGAGGAAAGGTTATTCCACTTGGAATTTGGGGAGAGGCCGACAGTGCACCCAAGCTGTTCCAGTGAGCAAGAAGGATGTTCCTGGCCCTTGGAGCTGATAAGAGCCCTCCTGGCTTGAGGACGGCCTGCTGTGTATGGACAGGTCTTGACATCCTCCCCAGGGACCTTCCTTGAGGGAGCGGAAGTTCCTTCTATTCTGGCTATGTCTATGGCTTCCTAGCTGCTGGGCCTGTCCTAGTCCAGGCTCTGGTCTGTCACTGGTGTGTATCCTCAGCAGTATAACAGATAGGGACACTGAAGCCTAGAGCCTGAGTTCAAGCCCTGAGTCTGCCACTTACTACTGTGTACCCCAGGACAGTTACTAACCTTTCTGTTCCTTTATTTCCCTGTCTGCACTGGAGGGAGCTCTATGTTGTTGTGAGTTAACAATTCATGTGTAAGGTACTTAATACCTCGAAAGCTCCTGGTATGTAATTGATCGGCTGGTGAAGCACTCCTTGCACCCCATCCCGGTAGGCCTCTATGGCTGTGCACCAAGGCACCTGGGGTTTGTATCATTCTGTCATCTAAAAGCTGTGGTCCTGGCCTCCCCTTTGGGGATCTGAAAATAAATGTGACCTGTCTGTCTCTTTGCAGAAGAACAAGGCTTTCTAAGATCAAAAGAGACTCTGACACCAAATCAAAGGGGTATCGATCTGCCGGAGAAGCAGCGTGGCAGGGAACAGCTCTACATAGCATGCCACCCAAGGGAGATGAAAGCCCAGCCCAGTCAGTGTCCTGCATCCTGGGTGACTATGTTTAACCTCGTAAAGGAGCCAAGTCCCTGGGCATGAGATCCTGTGGTTGTGGAGATCCCGAGACTGACCAAGGAGGCTGGATCCTTCATATGGACAGACCCAGGGCCACCTTGGGGCTTGCCTGGCAGAAGAGGAATATTTCTGGTCAGCAGCACAGACAGCAGCCTAGATGTGCTCTTGCCCTGCTCCCAAAGAGGCCAGTCAATTCCAGGGGAGGCAGGGCTCACTTTCTGTCAGTTGACAGTGTTTGAAATGGTCACAGCTCTTCAAGGGTGTCCCCTACCCTCCCCAACCCTTTTAGTAGCGCACCGGGGCTCCTGCCACATCTCTGGGAGACACGGCCAGTTTGGGAGCAGCAGGGAAAAGGGAGCCCAAGTCCTAGTGCCGGGGTTCTTGGGGGACACATTGAGGTTGTTCAGGTCCCAGTGACAGTCTTCCAGAGAGACCCGAGTCACCTTTCCTGAACCTGGCCTGCCCTTATAGTAGGGTGTGGGTCATACCCAAGCCCATAGTCCGAGTGGGCAGGAGCCAGGGAGGACTCAGGCCTTCCCTTGCCTGCCTCTCAGGACCTGTCCAAGGGATGTTAAGGGCCTGTCGCGGATGCCCAGCCCTGTGGAGATGAGGTAACGGGATGAAAGTCCTCAGCAGAGAGCAAGCATGGCTGTTCTAATCAGCCCCTGTCGTGTGCTCATGTGGCTTGCCCAGTGGCCCTGAGAGGAGCTGGGTCTCCCTATCAGTCGTGGGCTGGTGCCCAGGGACGAGTCCCTTTAGAACCCTGGCTTCCTCCTATAGGAACCGGCTATGAACTCTTTCCCCTAAACAAGACTGTACCTCTCTGGGAGAATCTGCCACCTTATCGAAGTCTTCAGGCAAAGGTAAGTAGAGACTGGAGGTGGCTGAGAGGGAGTGCAAAGACCTTGCCTTGCCTTCTCCCGGCCTCAGACCGGCTGCCTTTTGGGCTGGACAGGAGGAGGCTGGCTGCGTGGACAGACTTGCTCCCGGCGGGTCTGCTCCAGAACCTGCGCTGGAGGGCAAGTCTGCTAGGGTAGATGACTTGGCAAGCTCAGCCCGGATGGCACCCATGGGAAGAGGGAGAAAAATATGGCCTCCCTCTTAATGACCTCGTGGCGGCAGCCAGGGCATCAAACACACAGGACGTTTACGCGTCCTAATAAAACAGCGGTTGTAATTCTTTCATCATTCTTGGGCAGGACCTGGGGGACCAGTGTGCCCTCTGAGTCACCTCTGGGAGGAGGTTCTTGCTGCTTCCTTCAGGTGAACACAGCGGCAGGCAGCAGGACACTGGTGTACCTGAAACCACAGGAGCTAGCAGGGGGACTTGGGGAAAGTTACTGGTTCAGCTGGAGTTTGTTGCTTGGTGTGCTGTGGACTAGAAGTGAAATGGCGTGTAGTACTAGGCATCTGTCTGTCCGTCTGTTTCTGGGTGGCTGTGTGGCATGGGAGGGGCACACACGGGAGTAGACCAAAGCAAATGTGTGTTCAGTGTAGGCTCCACCCACATCACAGGCCTCAGGGGCAAGGAACAATGCCAACTGTGTGCCATGCCCTTTCCCAGTGTCCCAGCAGACCCAGCCTCTCTGAGCCTTTGTGCTTGAGAGGTAAGAGGAAGAGCAGATGTCCCTGTGGGCCCTGAGACCCCAGGCTCAGAGTCATGGCCAAAACGCCCCTGACAGTGACTGGAGTGATACAAACACCGAAAGCCAAGGGTGCCTAGAGCCCCCAGGGTCTGGCAGGCAGGAGGTTTCAGATGCTATTCCTTTGCTCCGGTCCGACATCAAAACTAACAAGGTCTGATCTGTGGGCTCTTAACATCTTTCTCAGCCTGGCTCTGAGTGATACCTCATAAAGATTAGTCAAGAGCTTTACCCTGGTGTGGTGACACACACCTGTAATCCCAGCATCCTACAAGGCTGAGGCAGGTGGCTTGTAAGTCACAACTTAGCAACTTAGTGAGAACTGGTCTCAAAACCAAACTCCAAATCTGAACCTGCCTCCCTCCAACTCTTCTAGCAGCAACCTTAGCCTCTCTGGGGAGCAGTCCCTGGGAGGCAGCGGCCGGCTGGATGTGCTGTGGGCCAACCTCTCTGCTTTGCTTTTGTGGACTTACAGGGTCACTTTGGTGTTGGGTGCACACACTGGGGCCTGGGTGGGAGGACAGGGCTTGGCGGTGTGATGACAGTGGGCTGACACTGACCATAAACTTTAACTGATTTAAAAGTGGTTTTTGGCATAAGCTTTACTGACCATGTGATATCCCTAGACAGATCCTGAATGTGGGAGCGGTGCCTCTGCCCCAGACACCTTTCCTGAGTTGCACAACTAGAGGCTGCTCAGAGTCCTTGGGGACACTGAGATCTCTGTGGGGAGCAGTAGGGGCTGGCAGCTGCCGGAGAGGCTGAGCTTGGGCCTGAGGCTAGACGAGGAGCTTCGTGGCCCTGAGCCAGTTGGGGTGAGTCTGTCCACCGGAAGTGGTGCAGGCTCGCTCCTTAGCTCTCCTCTGAGCTTTGTCGGGGGAGGAGGGAGGTCTCTCATTTGCAAGTGGAGAAACTAAGGCACCACAAACTGGTCACTAGTCACACAGATGTAAGAAGCTGGGTCCCGGGAAGGCTCCTGGCCCCGACCTTTGCCAGGGGTCCTTTCAGGTTTCATGAAACAGTGGCAGCAGAACTTGAACCCAGTTCTCTGGTGGCAGATGCCACAATGCTCCAGCACAAGAGGTGCTGAAGCCCCATCCTTGAGTGGGATTGGCTCTCGAGATGAGCTCTGTGACCTGCATTCAGTGCTGTCTTCCCAGGCCTCCGTTTCCCCATTAGTCAAGGGGGAGGTTGACCCACATGCTGTCTGGCTCCTCGTTGGCTGGCTGTTGTGCCCCGTGGGACCATCACTATTGTCCCAACCTGGATCCTAACCCCAGCTGCCCGATGGGAGACATACGCCTGGGCTCCCTCCAGGAGCCAGCCTGGGGAGAGAGGCTTGGCACCGGCTTCCAAACTCAACACGATGCTCCTGCCCGGAGCTGTGATGGCAGATGGAAGCTGACAAGTGGAATAAATCAGGGTGGGATCACTTTCTAGCAGGCATCACATGGAGCAGTGTGAGTGAAGCCCTGTGGCTCAGCCTGCAGAGTGGGCTGGGCTGGAGGAGGGGCAGCTAGAGCCCTGCTAGTTCCAGGACGGCTCCAGGTGCCACTAAGAAGCTGCCACTTGCTCGGAAGATCCTAGTTCATTGTCACCTTCCTTTCCCACCCTCTTTGGTGAGCTTGGTACCTTGGGATTCTCTGAGCTGGAATTCGCTATTTATCTAAGAATGATTTCCTGACAATAATTGTGGTGTGTACTTTAATCCCAGCTCTTTAGGGGGCTGAATAAAAAGGTCACAAATTCAAGGCCAACCTGGGTAATGTAAGATGATGCCGTCCTGAAATAAAAAGGGCAGGGTTTATAGCTCAGTGCTGCCTTGGTCAGTTCCCATCATTGCAAAAACAATAAGCAAAATCCCCACAATAATAACAAAGCTACCTCCTTTGAGGCAGAGGCTGTTGGATTCAGAGATAGCCAGACCTGAGCTGTGGCTGTCTCAGGAGGGGATTGTGGCTTACAGTTCATCTGAAGGGGCCCATCTTGCCCCATGAGACAGCCGGTCTGGTAGGTGCTCTGCAGGAGCAATGATGCTAAGTCTGCTGACCTGTCAGCATGAGCTTGGGGTTACTCTGTTTTGCAGAGGCAGAAGCTCGGCATAACAAAGGCATGGGGCTCACTGAGACTCCACAGCACCTCTGTGTGTGGGCTCTGGCTCCATGGTCCCACCCCAGCCTTGTTACAGAGTGGGAACCCAGACAGGCCTGGGTGCCCTTGGTGACAAGCACCAGATGCTCAGGAGCTCAGGGAAGGAGCTGGCCTGCACCAGGATAGAGCTCTCAGCAATGATGGTCTTTGACCAGAGACGGTGGTGAAGAGGATGGCTGAGTATGGCTGAAGCACGGGGGTGGAGGGTGACCGTAGGAGGGGTGATGGAGGGCCAGAGTCCTGTCTACCGTGGAGACCTGCTGTGGTTTCTAAATCCCAACCTGGGGACACTCTGCCCTTGGCCAGAGTCTTCTACTAGATACCACTGATTTCTTAGTGGTCTGAAGTGTTGCTTATGAGCTCCCAGCCCCATGACCCGTGAAGGTGCCATCATCTGAACCTGCAGCTCCACTGGCTCGGAGCCAGGCTCTTCCTGTCTCTTAGTCCTGCAGAAGAAGCTGTCTTATTCTGGGGCCCCTCCAAGGCCTCTACTTCTATCTCCTCTTCCTGGCCCAAGATCCCTTTGCACCCTTTTCAAGGCCATCTCGTCCAGAGAGTCTGGTGGGTACCAGGGTGAAACTAACTTTGGGCCTTTATGGCATCCTTACTCGACTGCCATGCTCTGTGGTGAAACTTCCCTTCTGAGGTTGTGATCTCCGCTGATCAGCACTGAGGGTTTCTCTGTGGTTGCTGAGGCCTCAGGACCTCAGCCTGTCCTGTTGTCCCTTGACCCCCAGCACCCAGATACTTCTGGGCTGGCTTCAGTGGTCAGCGTGGGTGCTCAGAACCCCCCAACCTCTGGGGACACAGGCATCATTCTGATGGGTGGAGGCCTTGTCTTCCCAGTCTTCCTTCTCAACACACAAAGCCCAGCCTGCCTGCTGGGTGGATGTCTTTCAGCACCCCACCCCCCATGGGGGTTCCCTGTGCAGTGTTCTGACCAGCAGGGCTCTATACCTGTTGAGAAGTATGATGGAGGCAGATAGGCTGGTGAACTGGGAAGGAGCCTGGCAATGACTGGTGGCTGGCTGGCTGATAGACACTGGTCACCAGCAGTGGCACATACACTAGGAATCACCCAGGTGGGCAGGCCCCACTGCCAAGCAATGGCCATCAGGGCAGCTGCCACTCTAAGGGGTCTCTGCCACTGATCTCAAGGACATGAGCTAGGAGAGGCTGCAGAGCTTCCTGAGGTCCCCTAGCAAGAGGAGTCCTATGCCTTCCCCTAGCTATCCAGGGTGGTGAGCAAGGATGGTGGTGGGGTCTGACTTTAGACTGGCTGAATTTAGGGCAGCCTTGAGACCCCCAGGGTGTGCAGTGGCAGAGACACCTGGCTGGGAAGAGAATCTCCCAGGTCAGCCTGGTCAGATAATATCCTGAGGAAGAAGGAGGGGGAGTGGTAAGGGAGCATGCCCACTGCGTGGGCCCCTGGCCACCTCTGCTATGTGACCTTCTCCAGCCCTCACTCGGACTTTAGGCCCAGCAGCCCCAGAGGTAGCTCAGGCTTTGTGAGAACCATGATGAATTAATTAAGAGTCACAACTTATTTGAACTCAGTTACCAGGAAAGGGAAGAAATGAGTCAGTGAACAAGGCACAGGTGGTGTGTCCATCCCTCAGGAGGGGCTGGCAGCTGGCCTCTCCTCCTGCCGCCTGGGTGTTGAGCCAGGAGGACCTCAGGAGAGGCTAGTGGGGCTTTGGCCCAATGGGTGGATACAGGGCAGAGGAGGCAGCTGGGCTTATGCTGGTCCCAAATTTTCTACTTTTGTAGAAATCTGACCCTCTAGGAAGGGGTTGTAGACACTGAGCCTGACCTTTGCCACCCTTTGGGCCTTGATTCTGGTTACAGATCCATCCTGATCCCCTCATCACTGATCCCTGATCCGGGTCACACTGAACCCTTGTTCTTACCAGAAAGTTCTGGTCTTGGTCACTGAGCCCTGAAGCTTGGTCATAGCCTGAGTCTTGATCTCTTCTTATCAAACTCCCCCAGAAGACATTGCAGTCTGCCCTCAGAGGAAGCTCTAAGGTTGGGCTGTTTGTGTTTAAGAAGCCCAGCACCCCTGTTTGGGACACCCCAGAAAGGCTTCCTCCAACTGCCACTGCTGGGCTCTAGGGACCCCAGGAACACTGGTTGGGAGGGAGAGGGCGTGTGTGGGGGGGTGGCAAGCATGGAGGTCAAAGGGCTGAGTCAGTCACCTAGATGGCAGAGGCCAGCAGATGTCGACCTCCTCTGCCTTCTGAGGGGTGCTTTGGTGTCCCGAGTCCCTGGAAGGTCCCCACAGTGGCCCTGGACAATCTGGCCTGCAGCGTGGCAGCTGGGCTCCCTCCCTGCTCTGCAGCCCTGCACCCCCGCACTTGCTGGTAGAGATGTGGACTCTGCATCTCAGGAGGAGGTAGGCCCTCACTCCATGGGCCCGAAACGAAAACCTAACATCTATAGTGCACTGTAGGCTGAAGAAAAAGGAGAGAGTCAGAGGAAGGAAGAGGAGGACCCGAAGGAAAGGAGAAGGGGGGGAGATGAGAGGACATTCTGGGACTAGCTCTTTTCTCCTTGAAAGAAGAGCAGGACATTCAGAACTTTGCAAGTAGAAGAACATGCACCTCTAAAGGGCATAAACGGGAAAGGGCATTATTGGCTCATGAAAGACCAGGGTTCGGTGCCAGCTTGATCCAGAGGACAGTGCTATTTATAGGACTTGGTCTTTGTTTCTTTGATCTGGGGACAGGCTCATCTTAGAACCCTGTGGAGCTGCCTGACAGCCAGCTGCTCCTGCCCGAATTCCTTCCAGGTCAGAGTGTGCAGCATATGGGGAATCTCTGCATAAGAGCCTTCCCCCATGCACAGGGACCACGTTGACCACCCGGTGTCATGGGCCACCTCTGAGCCAGCCACTGTGGCGTGGCATGCCCCAATAGGCTCGCTCTTAATTTGCTGCTCCAGGGAAAGGAGAAGGGGTCCCCTCAAAGAGACCCAGGTGCTCCTTTGCTGACAGGCAGCACTTCGTGCTTTACTTGTGCAGTCCTGTGGGCCCTCATCCCTTGTGTCCTGCCCCCATTTTAGGTCCAGGTTTCTCTGGCCATGGGATCCACAGGGTCCATGGGAGAGGGAGAGGGCTAGGTCCATAAGAAGACCCAGCATTCACAAGGCACGCAGGGAAGGCAGGACCTAGTAATGAGACCTTGCCTGACCTGGGAGGTGAGCCGGCAGCCCCTGGTGGAACCAGCCTGGAGCCTAAGGCCATCAGCCCAGGGAGAATGACCTGCAGCTGGGACCTCACTGAAGGAAACTCTGAGCCAGGAAGTAGCTGCATCTCCTACAGAAGACCAGGCTCTTCCTGGGGACCAGGGACTCCTGTGCTCCCCCAAAGGGGTCCCTTTCCTCTGAAGTGCAGATGGCCCCTGCAGGGGCTGAGGGCGAGGCCCAGCCTTCCAGGCGGGAGAGCAGGGACTGGGGAGCTGATGCTGCGCAGGTCTCTTTCTTGCTGCGGCCTCACACGACACTAATTACAAAGATGTCCCTGAGCGCAGTTCATGGTGAAGCCCTTCAATACAGGATCTGTCATGGAAGAAAAATGTTACATTTTGCTTCTGAGGTTTTTCTTTGATCTTGCAATGGAGAAAAAAAAAAAAAGAAAGAAAAGGAAAAATGAAGTGACAAAATCTACCTGCAGAGTGTATGTCTTGAGCAGAGAGGGTCTGAGGACACAGTGAGAATTTCAGATCACCTCTGTGAAGTCCCACCTTGTACCTTCTCTCGATGTCCTGGTCTAAGTCAGACCCTGGACAGTGTCCGCTGCTGCCACAAACTTCTGCCCCACTTAGTGGCTTAAATCAGCAAGCACTGCTGGTGTCTCCTGAGCTTGGGGTGAGCCCAAGAGGTCTGCTTCTCCTGGGGTACTTGGGGGACTGCTGACCCTGGCTGGGCTGGGGCAGGCCAGGCTGTGCCTCAAAGGGTGCTTGATCCAGGAACCTGGTCTGGCTTGTTCTCCTGGTGGCAGAACTGTGTGCTGCATCCGGAGCCCCAGGCTCATCTATCAAGTTCTGCAGGCCAAAGTGAGCCACAGGCTGGCTCCCTCCAGAGCAGAGCAGAGAGGAGGGCTGGGGGCAAATGGCTTGGGGTGATGTAGGGGGCTCAATGTGTGCTCCCAGTGCTGCCACAAGTTGAAACCTGGCCTCAAGGTGACAGTAGTAGGTGACACTCAGGTGTGATCACTCCCCTTCTCAGAGCTGCTGTGCCATCTGCAGTGGAGGAACACTAGAAGCAGGTACTTTTTCAGGCCAAATGCAGCCCTCAGAACCTACCCTGAGTGGCCCAAGCTCAGACTGCACCCTGAGAGAGGGCAGTGTGTGGGTTATGAGCTGGGATTCTGTCACTGTAGCCTGAAGGACTGGTGCAAATGGCAACAAGGGGGACAGACTTTCCAGGGCCCTGGAGACTGCAGCTGGCCTTGGGTGGCTCTGTGTGAGCATGCAAGGAGTCCAGCAGGAGGTGGGCAGAGGGAGGCTCTGCACAGTACCATCACCTTCCTGCCTGCGGCTCCTGTGTGCAACCCTGTGGCTGTACAGGGCCTTGATGACAACAGGAGTGAAATCAGCCATCTGCATGTACTCAACACCCAGCACCCTGATATTGTGAAAGGGACGGAGTCCCCTCCTTCTGGAGTCAGCCTCAGCCTTACTTCCTCCTGGAAATCCTGCAGTTTATCTGTCAGGGAGTCTGTGTCTCTCTTAGAGGAACAGCACAGACCCCAGAGCTAGGGAGTACGGTGCACATCCTGCCCAGCCCTGTCCCTGCTGCAGGCCTGGGCAGGCCTCAGCCTCTCTGTGCTGGCAGTGAGGACAGCAGGGCCACACTGAGTATGGCTGAAAGACACAGGCACAATAGCTGTCCAGGAGAAGTGGTGAGGACGTGGGGCACAGGTCCAGGCAGGGCATCGCAGAGGAGGCTGGGGCGGGGCTGGCAACTCCCTCCTAGGAATGGGGTTTGCTCTTGGGGTGATGCAGATGTTCTGGGACAGACAGAGGTGGCAACACACCAAACTCCACAAGTTGTATCCTATATAGTGATTGATTCTATCTGCTGTGAACTTTGTCTCAATTTTTTAAAAAAGTGTTAGCTGGAAATTTTCACCAGAATTCCCACCAAAGCAAAGTGATGTTGATAGTGCACGGCCCTGGGAGATGCTGGGAGTGCGGTGTGGGTACGCTCTGTTCTCAGAGTCTGTGTTCCAGTGTCTGCTGACCCCGGACCCTGAGCCTTGCAGCCTCTCAGCTCTCCAGTCCCTGAGACTGGGCCCAGGAATCCCTAGTGACAGTCCCGCCTGGGTTTGGTCTTTCTTGCTTGGCCCTTGGCTGCCCACAGTTACTGGTTGGATCCAATGAAGTGGGGGTCCATCTCTCCAGGACCCCCTGGCTCCCATACTCTCTCTCTGGGAAGCCCAGCAGGAGGTGGTAAATGGCAACATCGTCGCCCCCTAGAAATGGAGGAGGTCGGCCCTGGGGGCCTGGGTTCCCGGTTCTGCACAGCCTCCCTGGCTTGTTCCATGGTTTTATGACTCAACTCCACAGTTATTCTTGAGTGTGCAGTGATTCTATTCTGGGCGGCTTGGATGGGTTTTGATTATATGACTCGTTCCTGCCATCCCATTATTTTACTCTATGATCTAGGTGCGCTATTCCGCTATTATCCTCCATGATCTGATGATTCTCTGGGTCCCACGGAGAAGTGCTGGGAAGCTGGGGCTGGAGTGGGAAGAAGGGGAGATCTGTGAGCTGTGTGGACTGTAGCCCAGGACGCTGCTCATTGTCACTGTCCTGCCCACATCTGCCCAGAGGACGAGGTGGCTGGTGTAGCACGTGTACGGGCTCCACTGAGTGCCTTGTGATCCTCCTCCTCTGTTACCTCCCTGATTTCCTCCTCCCAGCATCACTACTTCCTCTTGGGCTGGAGAGCTGCACGACTGTGCTGTCCAGAAGGAATCAAACCCTTCAGATTCACCTTTTGACTGTGATAAGAGACAGACCAGGTGGCTGCCTCCCCTTGGGTTCTCAGAGTCCAGGTCCAGAGCTGCTCAGGCCCAGGATGTGAGGCACCAGGAAAGGCTGGTCCTGGAATGACGCGGGTAATGGTTGCCCAGACCCCTCCTTGGTGACTTGTTAAGGACTTTCCCTTCCGGGCTCCCTGTGCTCTGGGCAAGCCGGTGAGTCGGTCTGGGGCCTCAGGCCTGGAGCCATAGACCAAGTCCTCTGGAGCAGTTTCTGGAACTTGAGGCTCTGCCCTGGACCTTCTCCCAGGAAGCCTAGGCTTTCCTCACAGGGCTCAGCCTCTCCTGAACACTGATGGTGTTTGCCATCACCCCTTTTGTGCTGAGCGTGGACAGTGTCAGGAGGGCCACTGGAGAGCTCTGCAAGTGGTTCGGCTTCAGTTCAGGGGCTGCAGCGCTGTGACCTTTTCTCAGAGCCTTAGCTCTTTCCTTGCCCTGCCCCCAACACATGTGGCTAGCCCTTCACTGAGGAGCTGGTGGGCTGTCTCCTCACCCCTGTGGCAGAGGTCTGTCTTGGCCCAACTGTCTTTCTCAACTAGAGGTGACGCTCCTGTCTCAGGGCGATCCGACGCTTTGGACTGCTGGGCCAAGGAGGACAGATGGTCACCAGGCGCATTTGTAGGCTCCTGTGGGTCTGCAGTCCCTTCTTCCCAGGCCATTTCCTTCCTGAACCTTCTCTGAAGCTCCCTAGGTGTTGTTCCAGGAACCAAGTCCCAAGAAAGTGATGTTTGATGCCCCTCCTTTGCCTGCGTAGACCCCATCACTGGGACCGGTGGATGCAGAGGAGTCTGGCATCCACTGGGGAGAAGGCCGGTGAGAAAGCAGGGAGGTGGGTGGGGAGGCTGAGGCTGGTGCAGGTCTCTGTCTCTCAACGGGCGGGTTTGGGAAGTATGGTAGCTGTGCCAAGCATGTAATAGGGCGAGTTGCTAAGAACCATTGATGCATGGAGAGAAAATGACAGGCTCAGATCTGTTAATCATCATTTGAAGTGCATCGCGGGGGCTCAGGACTCCTGGGAAGCACTGGGAGGGAAACTGCTTCCTGGCATGTAGCCAGATGAGTAGACTGGGCTGGGGAGGTGGAGCGCTGGAGCAGGGAGCTGGGCCTCCCTCTGCTGCTGGAGCTTAAGCAGGTCCTGGGACTGGGCGGACTTTCAGGTGCACCGAGAGTCTTGACCCTTGTTGGGGCTTCTGAGACCCAGCCCAAGCCCCACGGACCTGCCACTTAGAGGCATGAAGTAGAGTAGACGCCTATAGGAAGGTGTGGTCCCTCGGGATGGCTTTCCAGACCCAGTGAAAGTCAGGACAGCCAGCCTGAGGAAGTGCTAGAAAATCTAGCCTGGGATGAGCCTGGGCTTGGCCTGGCAGTGTAGGAGAAAGAAGGGGAGGGCACAGAACAGCTTGTCCCTGGGTGCGACACTTGATGCTGGATTTAACCCCATCCAGGGCTTTGGTAACTGGGCTCCTGGTTCCTGGAGGCTTATGGTTAAATGCAGAAGAGATGCCAATCTGCATGGCAAACTCTGGGGGGAAGGGATGGCGCATCTGTGGGGCAAGTGTGCCGTGAAGGTCTGCTGCTCCTGGGGGGGTGAGAACCACCTGGTGCGGAAAAGCCCTGGGCCTTTTGTGCCAGAGCCAGTTGCAGGAGGTACAGTCATGGAGTAGGGCTCCCAGGAGCAGTGGAGTGATGTTTCTCAGGCTTTCAGGACCGTGGCACCCCTCATGCAGGAGGGAATCCTGCTGTGTGTGGCAGGTGGGATGGCTGCAGCTCTTTCCCTGCAGGGAAGTGTATTAGAGGCTTCTGCTACCCTGTGCACCTGGCTAGTGACTAGACAGCTTGGAAGACTTTTGCTGATTGACAGCATCCATAGGAATTCAGAAGAGATAAGCTGAAGGCTGATGTCAGCTGCCCAGTGGTCAGGCCTAGCAAACTCTCAGACCCAGAGACCATCGGGTGAGAAGCCAGTTCACATGGCGGTAGATGCTGTGATACATATCTCCATCTTCACAAGGGCCATGGCCTTGGGAGACCATTGCCGGTGGGGATATCCACAAGGCTCTGAGGCACAGAGTAGATGCCTGTGATCAAGGCCCCATCCCAGCCATCTGTGAAGCAGGACTTGGGGTCCAGGTGCTGGGTCCTGGCTCTGTCCCCTTAGTGTGCTCACTCTTAACAATGCTGGCAGTGGACCACCTCTCAAAGGCCACTGTGGCCCTTTGTCCTCTTCCTGGTGCTCTCGGCACTGTCCTAGCAGTGATCACTCCCACCTGCTTATGAGTTGGTTTCCCCACAGTGTTCATTCTGCAGAGCAGGCCTTGGTCCTCATCTCCTCGTTTGAGGATTTGGGTGTGGGTGTTGAGTATCACAGGTGTGCATGGAGCAAGAGGCCTTTCAGCTGTTCTTGACCAGGAGCTTTGTTTCATGGCCTGTCCACCAAAGCCAGGCACCCTCTGTGTGTCCTCTGTCCTCATGCTGCTGGGCCAATAGCCAGGTGCTGTGCTCTGGGAAGTTGTGGTGACTGGTGAGCTGGGCCACTTTGCCTCTTTCTCCCTTCAGGAATGTGTTGGCTCTGTTCACGGCTGTTTGAGTTTGAACCCTAAGGCCAGCCATCTGTGTTTGGGTGGTATGTGGACTGTCACCTCTCTGACTGTGTCCAGTGACACACTGAGCTCCCTCCCAGCTCACGGGTCTTCCCCCCTCAGAGCCAGGATGTGTTTGTGATCTGACCCTTTTGCAGCCCCTGCTGGCCAGAGGAGCCCCTCACACTTCGTTTGGGATGTGGCTGCCTCTTGTGTGGTAGCAGGGGCTGAGCTCTACTTCTGGGACTCTTCTTGGGCATCAGGTCTCACTGAGTATGAGGCCTACACCCTGGTCCTTTCCAGGGTTCTCCGTGAGTGCTGAGACACTGGCTCTGAGAACTTCAGCATCTTTCCGAAATTCCTCAGCTCACAAGGGCCCCAAGCTGGACCTTCCTCTTGCCCTGTGCTCTTCCTGTCCCTAGCCTCTGTAGCACATGGCTGCCTGAGTGCTGGTCCCTCCCTCCGGAAGCTCCAGGTCTCTGTAGAGGCTGAGGAAGTCCTGGAGGCAGCGGTGAAGAGGAACTGAGCTGGGGAAGAGACTAGGAAGCTTCTGTGACTGGTGACTGGCAGAGGCACAGACAGACCTTGGCCAGAGCAAATGTGCCTACTCATGGGCAGGGCAGCCACCTGCCAGCTTTCCCTGTGTACTGTATGGGACCCGTGGCTTTCAGCCGGATGGCTGCAGTTCATGAGTGTGTTGTTGAAGTGTCCCTGATCCCTGGTCTGGAGGATGGCTGAGCTGCTCAGATACCCAGCCTGGCATTTCAGCTCTGCCTGTTCAGGGGCTGGGAATGGTCTACCTGGAAACTGGATCCTTGGACTCCCTTGGAACAGGTGTGTTGTTGTTGCTAGCCTCAGTCTTGCCATGTTAGGGATGTGAGTGTGTATGTGTGTGCGCATGTACTCACGTGTGTGCACACACGTATGCACACAGGCAGGAGAACAAGGCGATCTAAGTGAATGTATGCTATGAAGGCATGGGGTGCTACACAGCATCGGGTCCTTCCTTTCTGAGGATGCTTGGCATGGCTGGTCTCCTCCACCAACTGGGTGTTCTCAGAGCTTAGCATTCAGTCACCCTGCCTGGGAGGAAGCTGGGGGCTCTGGGAAAGTACCAAGTCAAAGCCATGAATGCCATTCACCTTCCTGGTGGCATGGCAAGCATTGAGCTCTGTCATAGGCACTCTGGGAGCCGCAAGGGCAGGGTCCATCAGCATGTTGACTGGGGCCGCCTGATGAGAGGCAGACCTGAGTGAACTCGGCTCCTTTTCCCGTGGTCTGTGTGACTCTGGGCAGATGTTGGAGCACCACTGAGTCTCAGTTTCCTTAT
Organism: Petromus typicus; assembly: GCA_004026965.1. Classification (NCBI taxonomy): domain Eukaryota; kingdom Metazoa; phylum Chordata; class Mammalia; order Rodentia; family Petromuridae; genus Petromus; species Petromus typicus. The sequence continues at coordinate 42,965 of PVIR01000610.1, forward strand.
CTGCGAAGTAGACATCAGGTTCACAGCCCTCTCCACACTGTGAGTCCAAAAGGCTATGAAACAAACAGACAAACCTACTCGCAATCTGTGTAGCTACACTGCAGCCTGGTGCAAGTGTGTCTCTTTCTCACCCTGGTGCATACTTGTGGGCTCTGCTGCACAGCCATCTGCATCTGTGCCCAGGGCCTTGAGCCCATGTGGCTGTTCTGTGGGACACGCCTCATGACATACTGCACTGTATAGAGTTTCTGAGATCCCAGATACGCTTGGTTTGTGGGCTTTCTGGCCCCAGGCTTTGGACCAGGGAGAGATATGAAATGACAGCAATCACCTGCCAGAAGATGTGGGGGCTGCATGGGGGCTTCTGGAACAGGACATGGGGTGCAGGACTGACAACATTTCTCTGTCAGCACTGTCCTCTTGTTCCTGCAACAGACCTAGCAAGTGGACATTCACCAAGGCGGCAAGGGCTGTCTTTGCAAGGGGTTTGTCTAACTGCAAATGAGACCTCAGTGTTCCTAGCCCTCAACAGTCTCCTGCCCTGAATCAGGGGGTGAGTAGGGCAGGGGGGTATCGCTGGGGAGTCAGTACTGTTCTGAATGCCGACAGCCCCAGCTCCTGACCCTTGGGGTTTCTGGCCCCCGCTCTGAAGGTGGAGGTGGTCTCATTACAGGAGGTGCCTCAACCAACGTGAGTCTCCACTCTCAGCCCCATCGCCTCCCCTGAGAGTCTTCGTGGGATCCCATGGATGACAACCGACTCCTCACTCAGCAGAATGGGGCCTTGGTGGGGTGTAGGGGGGCAAGCACACTTTGCTGACCTTGATGAAATGGTTTCAGCCTCCCCTGGGTCATGAGTGCAGCCCTCAGCTACCGCGCTGTGTGGACTGCGTCTGTGCCCACCCGTCTTCCTGTGCTCTTACCTTGGCCCCTCTGAGCCTCACTTTTTTGCCTGTTAAGTGGGGCCACTTGCTTCCCTCCCGTGGAGCCTCAGCCTGTTGAGGTGGTTCCCTCCAGAGGCTGCAGGCTGGAACCCCAGCAGATGATGGCCTCATTTCTCATTTTTCCCTCTCAGCCCCACGGTGGGCCCCGTGTCCCTAGTGGTGTGTGTGCGTGTGTGTTTGTGTGTGTGTGTATGTGTGAGTCTGTGTGTGTGTGAGTGTGTGTTCCTGTGGCCAGGTGAGTATTTCTCTCTGGGTACAGTCCTGACTTCCAGGGCACACTGGCCCAGGGACAGATTTTCTTTCTGACACCAGTCTGCGAGCTTCCAGCCCTGCTCCCCTCCTTCTAAGGGCTCGGGATGTGGCCCTGCCTCCTTCGGAGCTGGGCTTTTCCCTTCGTGCTACTCTTCAGTTGAGAACTGGAACTCAGCCCTTCCTTCCCCAGCTGCCTGCTCCAGGGTCTTCCTGACAGCCCATAAATCCCTTTCTCCTTCCTCCGCCCCAGGAAACCTCCCCAGCATCCTCTCTCCCTAGGAGGCCAGTGCTCTGAGCACTTGGTAGTCAAGGCAGGAGCTGGTACCTCACTATTCCTGCTGGGAGTAGAGCAGCCTGGCAGTGACCACACATCCAGGACAGCCTCACCGTGGGTGGGTGAGGCACTTGGCTGGGCCCTGGCACAATTCTGGGGTTTCCAAACCAGATTGGAGTGGAGCCAGGGATGCTGGCAAGGCCTGTGGTGTACGGAACAAAGGTGACACATCAGGGTGGCTGTGGTCCGTGGCTGGCTGGCTGTTCATCGACGGTAGCTGGTCTGTGAGTGCCTCCACTCCGGAATGGCGGGCTGTGAGGATGAGTCTTTCTGCTTCTTCTAGGATGGCTGTGACAATCTCTCCCACCACATGAGCCCCTTCTACAGTGTGACCTTAACGTCTTCTCTGTAAGGCATGAATCTGTACCTTCAGCTCAAGTACTCATGCATTCTGACTAGGGCAGAAACGATGTGAAGCAACGTGAAGCCCAGATACTAAAGGTGTTGCAGCTCTGCTAGGTTCTGGAGGACACTCACTGATGGGCCCCAGTGTCATGCTGTGAGGAGGGTGGGGGTGGGTGGAGCCGTCCCTTGGAGAATGAATCTTAGACAATGGCCTTGCTGAGCTCCTGCCACCAGACATACTAGGAAGCCACCTCAAGAGGGCGCTGGAGGGCCCCTTTCTAGGCGGGTGAGAATGTTGGTTTCCACAGCGAGCTTTTCCAGAGCTCTCTCCTGTGGCTTAGCACTCTCTGACTAACCTGCTTGGGAACTGCTCTTCCTAGGCCCTAGCCTAGGAGTCCTGCTGCTACCTCGGACAGTAGACATGCTCTTACTCGGTGTACAGCCCAGCACACTGAGGCTGATGGATTCCGAGTGCCTGAACAGAGTGAGGCCTCACGTGTTCCTCGGGGAGCCCTGCTTTTTGCCGGTATACCCCAGAAGGAGTGTCTTGGCTGCAGAAAGACCACATCACTCTAGTTTGCCTCTCAGGCTTCCTTTCCCTTCTAGGACTCATCCTGAGGCCCGGGATCTGCAGGCTCCAGAGCAGAGGTCACAGCCCTGACCTAGCGCACAGACTCCTTCACCCTCAGGGAGGAGGGCCAAAGGCCCCTGCACCTCCCTGGAGGGACTATGGCTTGGAGACCTGGCATCTACACCATTCATTATGAGATGCTAATTTCCTCATGCCTTGGTTTCCTCATCTGAGCAGTGGGCTGACTGTGGAGAGCTGCTTGGTTGTGGAGGATGGGTATGGAGCATCCAATGCCGCACAGGATGCAGCAAGCCCGAGTGGGGGAGTTGTGGTCATCGGGATGCATCACATCCCCCTCCTGGCTCCCCGTGCAGACTCATTATTCCTCTGCCTCTTTGCAGTGACATTTAATCTATGCAGGGCTGGCGGATGCTTTATTTTTGGAGCTGGCTTTGATTCGGGAGGGATCTCTAGCTATGTCCCCTGGGAGAGGATTTAAGAGCAAATATTACTGTTTCTCATTGGAGGCGTCTGGCCTCCTGTGAGGCGCCGGCTCTGCTGTCCCCACCACTGCGTGTTTGCTGGTTGTCTGCCAGGCCAGTCCTGCTCACGTTCTCAGCAGAAGCCTCGTGGAGCCGGGAAGTTTATCCCTCCCTCTGGCCTTGGTTGCTCCATCTGCACGTGTGTGAGGGCAGATGACACAGTCTCTCCTCCTCTGACATCTTCATAGCTGTGTGGGTGGAGCTGACCCTTCAGGGAAGGACAGGCAGCCACATTCCTGCAGCTGATCTGGGGGTGGCGTGGTTTGCATATTATTTGCATGAATATGTATGCAGATTTCATAGAGACTCTGGCTCCAGGCATTTAAGAAAATTCCAACAGACAGATCCAAGCAAAGGGCCTACAATTGTCCTAGACTTGAAAGCAGCTCCACTGACCTTGTCCTGCAAATCACATCCTCTGCATTTCCTCACTGGGCCTCAGAGCATCAGGAATGATCGGATCAGGTGTCAGTGTCCTGGCTGGTGCATCCAAGCAGCCAGTCACCCTGTGAGTGGGGAAGGACAGGGTTCCCAGGTTGGAGTCAGGGCACCTGAGAGCCCTGTGCCTGCAGACCTCCTCTGACAGCGAGTTCCTCATGGGTCTCCCAAGAGCGAGAGACATGAGCTTTCATTCAGGACAGGGCGGTGCTCCTGTTTGGGACCGGGAGTCAGTCCCAGCCCTCACCTCATCCAGCACCTTCTTTTGTCCGTTTTGCACCTAATAGCTCTCACACTTAACATCACAAAGCTGAGTATCCCCTGCCCCCAACCAAACCAGAGGTACACTGGCAGCTTCTTCCTGCCCTTGAAATAAACAAGTTCTGTGAAGGTGCAGTCAGGCACCTCCCCCCAGCACCCCCAACTCCAGCGCTTCCAGCTGCGGAGCCCTCACCTTCAGTGTCCCATCTCCTCTCTGCTCTATAGCCTGCGCTCTGGCCTCTTGTCTGGCAGTTCAGAGCTGCCACCAGGCTCTCAGTGACAGTCCCTTCATTCTGTCTTCCCAGCAGGGGACAACACTGGTCAGTGGGAAGCCTCGCCTGACTCCTGTCCTCAAAGACTCGGCCTCTCTCCTGGACCCTGGAACTAGCGTACAGGAGGTGCCCACAGGGCTCCCTCCCCACAGCAGGCCCAGGCTGAGCAGGGGAAGCAACGTCTTAGACATCCACGCCTGACAGGAATTCTGTGTGCCAGAGGCTCTAGCCTTGATCGGTGTTCAGCATGTGCTTTAGGGGCTTGGGAGGGAGTAAAGGAAGGAGTGAGAGAGGGGCCTCTGCTGTCCTATCCCCAGAGTGCGAGAGCTGAGCTCTGCTGCCAGGGCACCTCTGCCCTCCCCCTGTAGTCCGGAGGTGTGCGATCTTCTCTAAGTGGGAGCGAGGGTCAGGGCGGAGTCTGTGCCCTTCATGGCTCCTCCTGATCTTCTGGTCTTAGTGCATCTTGTGCCATCTACAGGCAAAGGCCTTCCTTCCCACGGAGAGCCTCCCTCCTGCTCTCCTGCCCGTACCCTTCCTTGCTCCCTCTGAGGCACCCTCAGTGGTGCAGGCAGGTGACAGGAGGCTGGGGTTTCAGGGCCCAGCATGGGATGATCCCACTGATCTCTGCTGCCGGCCCCCAGACTGCATCCTGTGCCTTGCCCCGAGCCCTGCGGGGATGGCTGGCAGATGAGAAGGGGAATCATGGTCTGTGGTAGGTGCTCCCCACACTGTTCCCCTAGTGGGCTTTCTGTCCCTCGGCTGGGGGTAAGGCCCCACATCCTGGATCTACCCCTGTTGCTGCTATCCCTTCGGCTCCTGCTAAAACCAGCAGGTCTCTGCTCCCACCACAGCCACTCTCCAGTGAGTCAGGTCTCTTGTGCCCCTAGCTTTTCCCACCCTCTGTGCAAAGCTGTTCTCAGACCCTCTCCAGTAACCTCCCAGCCTGTCTTCCTCCTGCCTCACTGCAGCCCATGTGTCCGTGGCTTCATGACCCAGACTTCCTCCCACTTTAACTCCATGTCTCACCTAGAATTTATTTTCTAGAACCTTCCTTGGAGTCATCTCCTCAGGCACTTTGTGATGGACACAACTGCCCCAGAGGAAAGAACTGCTCCCTACCATGGCTGCTCACGCTAAGAAAGGCTTTTCTGGGAGGTAGGGGCATCAGAAAGCAAATGCAGGTCCATGTGTGCTGGTCCTGTAGCCAGGGCTCTGGAGAGCAGCATGAGGCTGGCTAGGCAGAGCCAAGTTGTTCCTGGCTGGATGATCACTCTGCCCCCTTCTCTGCATGTCCTGTCCCTGTGTTCCTTTCCCTCTGTGCTCAGCTGGGCCCTGGGGGTGCAGAGGAAGCCCTGCAGTGAGCTTAGCCTGGACTCCAGCCTCCCTGCCTGGGCCTCCCCACTGTGTGGTTCTGGGAGAGTTTCTGGCCATCTCCGAGCTGCACCAGCTGTAGAAAGAACAGTCACGAAGAGTGGAGTCTAGGCCACAGGCAGGGGAGGCAACGTTTCTGTGAAAGCCCAGAAGGAAACAACTTCCTGTTTTGAGGTTGGTGTTGTGGTCACTCTGCTGTCCTTGTACAGCAAGCTGTAGGTCGGCATGTGAATGAACGGGCATGACCGTGTCAACAAAACTATTCACAGCACAGATTTCGCTGGACTCGATTCACAGGCTGCGGAGTGCTGACCCTGAGTGGAAGGGAACCTCCTCATTCCTGCTTCAGCCCTGCAGAAATAAGCACCGCCCTGCATCGCGTGACCTGGTCCCCTCAGATGGGACATCAGGAAGGGCTTCGTAGAAGAGGTGGTACTGAGCTGCTTGAAACAGCACCTATCAACCAGAGGCGGGAAGAGGGGAGAAGTTTGCTCTTTAAGGAAGGGTGGTGGACGGCAGAGGGGAAGGGGCTGTGGTTTGTAAATTGCAGTCTGAACGGCTGTCAGAGTTCCCAAAACCATGATGAATGCCCTGGGCACCCAGCTCTGGCCCCTGCGTTTCTGAGTGATGGTGATTTATGATGGCTGAGCTTTTTCTTAAACAAGTGCTTTTTGGAGGAAGAAAGAAAGGTCAGTGCAAGTTAGGCGGCACATATCTTATCTTGTTCTCCACCAGCCAGCAATTCCCTTTGAAAGTGGCAGTGCTGGCTGGGGTGCTGGCTGCCAGGAGTGGGCAGTAATGCCAGACACACACACGCAGGAATGGGTGAAGCAGCACATCTGGCCAGCCAGGGCGCGCCTTAGTCTCCTGCAGTTGGCGATGTGTGGGAGCCTAGAGTCCAGAATACAAGATTGAAGCTGAGCAGGGGACATCAGTATGCTGGGGAAGGGAAGGCAGACAGCCACCCTGAGCTGGCTGGTGGTGGACAGGGCCCTGATGCAGCCAGAGCCCAGCAGCACGGTGACCCTTCCTCACATGACAGGCACAGGCAAACCAGCCTGCTCCTTGTGGGTGCATAGCTCTGGGAAGCTTGTTCACCCTCTCTGGGATTTGGACTCCCCTGGGTGTTATTGCTCCCGGAAGTTCATTCCATACCCTTCCTCTGTGTCTGCTCCTTGACTTGTCCTCAACTGGGTCCACTGTGTGCCCAGATCATGCTGCGCTGCTGGATTCTAGATTGCTCTGTGTTGTTGGATGGGCAGGAAGGATGTGGGCATAGGGTGAAATGGGGTGCACCCTGGAGATTGGAGCATATCTGGGGGTGGGGCTGGTTACCTTTTGCATATTTCTTATGCGAGGCTCACAAGTGGGAAAACAGAAGACTCAGGCTCAAGAATGGATTGTGTGCCTGCTTCTGTCAGACCAAAGCACTGGAAAGGCTGCAGGGAAGAAGAGGGAGGAACTGTCTCGTGTCACCAGCAGGACCCCTGGGACAGCACAGCATTGTGACATTTTCATGGTAGGGATCTGGGTCCATCAAAGCCCAAGGCATTTATCAGCAAGGCGAACTCATCCTGCACTCGACTCTAAATGTCCACTGCCTAGCAGGGGCAGGCAGGGCACCAAGGGCAAGAATGAGGTTGGGGTGCCAAGAGTTCATGGTGCCTTCTGCCCGGCAGTGGTCTGTCCATGGCTTTCAGCCCGGCTTTCCGGTAGCCTGTGCAGCCTCTGAAAGAGATCCATCCTCTTAGAACCTCAGCGTGGAACTAGTTTGGAGCACGTGTATTTGAGAGATAATTAAAGTAAGAGTCTTGAGATGAGATAGGATGGACCTGGATAAAACAGCTGCTTTCCTGGAAAGAGGAGACACAGACACAGAAGAGAGATAACCCGAGGATGGAGCAGAGGCTCAAGCTATGCAGAAGGCCTGAGCCATTTGTGCTAATGGAGGCCAGGAAATGCCTGTAAGGTGGACCTACGCCTCCTCAGCCTCGGACTCATGGCCCCCAGAACTGATTTGAACCTTCGTTTTCCCTCTGTGAGCAAGTGTGTATCTTTAGGCAGTAAATGAGTTAACTTCTCTGAGCAGGCTCTGGGTGCTAGTCTTTCCTGCAAGTTTGTCCTTGGACAATCCAGAAGAATCCTGAAGCCCCGACCCTGCTCAACCTGGAGCAGAAGCCCTGGCCCATGTCCTCTGTGTTTCCTCCTCCCACAATGACCTTGTTAGACACAGTCCTAAATATCATGCCGGTGCTGTGAGCTCCTGTTCCTTCAGGGTCCTGGGGATGCGGAGCAAGGGCCTGTCTCCTCCCTGGGCTCCTGTGTTCTTCTCTCCATGACAAGAACAAGCTTATTGCTCTTGCTTGCAAGACTCAGGAGACAATGGGGGGCTGGAGGAGCCTTGAGCAGCCTCCCATGGTGAGGAGTGGGCCAGGGAGGTGGGCAAGGACAGCATTCGCAAGCCTGTATCAGGGCTAAGGCGCCAAGTGAGGTGTATAGTACACTTGTCCTGCAGTGTACGGGTCAACTGCAGGCAGCGGGCGGCAGGCAGCAGGCGTGCCGGCTGAGCCCTGTGTGGGGTGAGTGGATTGCAGTCTTGCCCCACCACTGTCTTGCAGACCTTGAACCACAAAACCATGCCTCTTCACATGTACAACAGTCCACAGGTCTGCTGCCACCTGCTTGTCACGGGCGATAAGACCTGGTCAGTGCCAGCTCAGTAAACACACTTTTTCTCGGGCCTTTGTTATAATAATTATAGCACAGGGGCCTTCTCTAGCTGCCTCAGGTGTAGACATCTGAGACTACACATTCAGAAGCACTAGGCTTTCAGACTCTCAGTTTCTGAGCTGTTTATGACTCTTCTGTGGCAGCAGCTGGGTAATGTCCAGTGGCCTGGCACCAGCTCCTCCTGGGACCCATACTCCCTCTCCTCGTGGCTGAAGCAGCCTTCCTCCCCACTGCCCTGCATAGCGATGGGAGTGGGCGTGGGGCCCACCTGTGCGGAGGTGCACCTGTTAGCTATCTGGATGCTTCTTACCTTTGACCTGTTGGCTTCGGAGTGAGGGCAAAAATCAGGCAAAGGTGACTCAGCAGAGGCTTGTCTTTGCTTCTACGTGGGCACTACAGTGGCTTCAGGAGGGGCAAACAAGCCTTGGGCCCTCGCATACCAAAGCAGATGAGCTTCACCAGACTCATAGGCGTGGCCCTGGTGAGGGGGCTCAGAGGGAAGTTGAGGCTCAGTGAGGTCTCTGGGCTCCTGAGTGGCACCTTCCAGCACAAGACTGGACCCTAAAAATCCAGAGGCACCTGGGAGCCGATCTGGTCCAACCTCTGTTTCTTCCCAGGACACATTTTGACCCGAGGAGTTTGCGGCTCAGGGAGTGGGAGCAGCAGCCTTGTCCCCAGATAGCAGCATCGGGGCCACTGAGTCTGGCCTCCACCTTCAGGGCTTTGTTCTTTCTGATGCCACCCAGCGAGGTTACTTCCTTGTCCCCGGACTGTCAAATGCCACATCTTCCCCTGTGTCTCTACATTTCCTCTTGCAACTGGCAGGCCCAGCCCTCAGCGTGGAGCAGGGACCCATCTGACAGAGGAGAAGCGCCACCTGGGGTGGGGCAGTGAGCCAGAGAGCTGTGAAGAGTCAGGCGCTGCTTCCGCCTCCACCTGACAGGGCGGGACATGGGCCCCTGGGCCTCTCTGGGTTCTGCTCTGTCCTTGCTGTCCCTCCCGACATGTCCTCCCTGCAGCTCCTGTGTACAGTTCAGGCACTTGGCCCATTCCTCTCTGCCATGTAGTTGTTACCCAGAGGGAGAATGAAGATTTTGGCTGTTCATTTCTCTTCTTGGGGGGCTTTTGAGCCAGATACACCCCCACTGGAGGGGCTTGGTCTGTAACAGCCTTGCAGTGGCTGTATGGTTTTACAAGGACGCAATGGGCTGCATGATCCTGCTGGACTTGGTTTACAACAACAGGGGCCACCACACCATCCAAATACCTAAGTAGACTGACCACAGACCCTGGCATTAAGTTAAAAGCTTCAGCTATTGATGTTTTCAAAAAATAGCATTCAGTAGGAGGCAGAGAGATGTTTTACTCAGGATGCTCTTTTCCTTTTTGGGGGTTACATTTTATTGATTTCTACACTGAAATAGTGCTTTTGACGTTTTAAAATAGAATCCTAGGCGAAGGTATCCCAGGCCTGGGACTTAAGTGGTAATTGACGTGGCTCTTCATAAAGGCGCCTTAAACATGAGACACTTGGGATCTACTTCCCTCACTGGCTTCAGTTTCTCCTACTCTCAACTTTGCCTGCCACCCTTGGGCAAGGCTGGAAGTCTAAAAGAGGCATGAGGGAAATTGTGGTCTCCTCATTCTGCAGTGGGTTATGTTTTCTCTTGTCCACTGCTAGATGTGTGTGTGTGTGTGTGTGTGTGTGTGTGTGTGTGTGTGTGTGTGTGTGTGAGAGAGAGAGAGAGAGAGAGAGAGAGAGAGAGAGACAGAGAAAGAGAGAGAAAGAAAGAGCAGTGCTACCAGTCATGACCTCCACAGTGGGTGTGGGGCCCACACGCCAAGACTGCTTCCCTCTCATGAGGTCTCTGTGCACCGCACCCTGCCTCCCCATTGGGAACACCTGCTCCATAGTTCCTGGGATCTTTGGGAGACTTGGTGGAGGTCCCAGGCCCTGGGGAAGACCACCTAGAAAAGAGTAACTCCAAGGTGGTGTTTGTATTCATCCTGCCCACTTGCTGTCCGTGCCTAGTCCCTGGCTTTTGCACCCAGCCTACTTCTCCATCAGTCCCAAGGACACCTGTGACCTACTGGTGTTGCTGGGCTTCTGCTGAGGGAGAGTGAGGCCAGCCTCATGGTCTGCTGCTCTATCCTTTGCTGTGTCCCTCACTGGCCTGGGAAGGTGGCCAGATGCCATGGATTGAATATATGTTTCTGCACAGTGTCGAAGTGCTAACACTCAGGAGGATATTATTAGGTGGTAGGGCCTTTGGGAAGTGGTGAGGTCATGTCAGAAGAGCACATGAGGATGCGAACTCTCTACACAGAGACTCCAGAAAGCTTCCTCCCTTTGTGAACCAAGACTTGACCCTCAGCAGAGCCTAGTCAGCTGTCCCTTTGATCTTGGACTTCAGTCTCCAGAAGTGTGAGAAGTAAATGCTATGGTTTATAACCACCCAGGCCAAGGTATTCTATTACAGCAGCCTGAACCCCAAACTTTTGAGGACTTGGCTTGGCTTGCAGACTGCCTAGTGGACGCACGGTCCCACTTCATGCAGTCAGCTTCTGGACTGTTGCACTATGTCCTCAGAGCTGCCTTCACTGCCTGGCCCAGCCTGTGAGGCTGCAGAATGACTTATATGGCCCTGGGCTGACTTGCAGCCTGCAGTGCCCCTGTGGGGGCCACAGCCAACCCAGAATAAGGGCAGAGCCCGAAGATAGCACCCTGGAGGAGTGGTCAGAGGGATGGTGCAGTTGGGATCTTGCGTGTCCTGACTTTCCTGCTGTGTTAAAGGCTTGGTCCCCAGGGGGTGCTACTGGGAGGTGGTGGAACCTTTAAGAGGTGACTCATGGTAGGGGCTCTTTAGGCCTCTGGAGGGCCTTGTCTTCAAAGGTCTTATGGGACTCTGTCCCCTCTGTGATTTTTTTTTGCTTTCTGCCTGTTAAGCATGTGTCCTGAAGCCCAGTGACCACCATCCTGCTGCCGTGGGTGCCGGTGGCCCCCTCTGTCTGGAGTCCCATCCTGCTCTACATCCCTCGAACCAGATTGCTGTTCTCCCTTATCTGACTTGTAGCTGTGGCCCTTCCAGGGCAGGCTCTCCCCTCCTGCCCATCTTCCTTTCAACTCATCTGTCTCCCTGGGGTTCAGGACATCTGCCCCCTCAGCAGGACTAAGAGAAGGGCGAGGAGCAGGGTACGGGGTGAGGAGCAGACTGGGTGGGCATGTGAAGGCAGGATGGGCTGGATGGTGGTGGCACAGGGACTAGAGGAGAGAGATGGGTTGTGCCACCTTCTCTGTGGAAGTGGGGTTCCCCTGAGGTCACAGGGTGTCACCAGCAGCCTCTGCAGAGCTGGTGAGTCAGAGCTGGGCAGCAGGTCCTTTCTTGGCCCCTTGGGGGATGTATGGTGGTTCTCTCTGCCTCATCAACAGCCTTGTGTCAGGGAGTGGGTCATTAGCTGTTGCTGGAGGACAGTGGTGCAGAGCAGATGTCAGTGAGAAGTTTGCTGCTGTGTACTTGTGCGTTATCTCGAATTTTCTTGTTTTTATTTGCAAACTTTGCTCCTTCCTCTTCTCTAGCTTTCTTTGCTGGAGTGGAGGGCAGGGAATGAGTGCATGAGAAGGCCAGGTGCTCACAGTCCCAGAGGTCCCCCAAAGGTGGTCAAGAGCCCTTGGGTCACCAGTATCTCTGTGTCCAGGGTGAGGGGCCTGGACAGGAAGCACATGGTGCTGCAGCCGGATTGGTGGTGGGACATCCTGGACAGGTCTGTGAATAGAGGACTGGCCTCAGTCTTTGGTTCTCTCCCAGCTCATTGGTAAGGAACTCAAACAACTGTATGTTTAATCATGGAGTACTCTGTGACTTTCCAAGGTCAAAATGCGTGCAACATGTCCTCAGTAGGTCCTGGGCACCTGACCCCACTGTGCCCTGCCTGGGGCCTGGTGGCTGCATCATCCTCTCCCTGTGGGAGGCTCTGATCTGAGTCCAGAAACAAGGAGGTGTCTGGGGTGGGCATGAGAACAGAGCCTTTGGCTGCGAAGTGTGCTTAGACTTTTCCCGCAGTCCATACACCTGCATTCTGCTGCCCCATCTTAGATGATGCTCAGCCACTAGCCCCTCCTCTGGGTGCTGATTCTTCCTGCCAGGGTCCCACCTCTGTGATGGGGCCAAGTCTGTCACCTGCTAGCCCGCTTCACAGGACAGCACCTGTGAACATACAGGAAGACCTGACTCTTGTGTGCTGTGACTCTTGGGTGCCTTGGGCCCAGTGAGGGCCTCGGTGATGAAGGGCAGGTGACAGTGGTAGATGACGGGCAACACCGGGAGCCTGCCTGTCAGGCCCAGGCAGAGCTGGCCTGGCTGCAGAGGGGAAGGACGCTGTGTGAATGCTACTGCATGGTGGCAGCAAATGAGTGGCTTCTGTAGGCCGGGTTGTGCTGGGATGAGCTCTGGATGCAAACAGGTACAGGCAGGCCACAGTGTGATCAGGACAAAAAACAGGGTTTTGTGCCTCTGCTCACTATAGCTGTCGAGGGCTGGGCTGCAGTGAGAGGGTGACAAGGGTGGGGATGTGCAGGAGGCAAGAGGATGCACAGCCAGGCTCACTCTACAGGCCCAGAGTGTGAAAGGAGTGTGTGTGTGTAGCGTTTTCATGAGCATGTGTACATGTGTGTACATGCATGTACTATATACACAGTCCACATGTACACTGTGCAGGGCATAAACACATGGGAACAGGTCTGCATGTGCATGAGTATATGTGTATGGTATGTGTACAGTGTATACGTGGGCAGGTATTGATCCCTGGCCGCTGTGATCCTTTGAGGTCCAGTGGTGTTTATTAACACTCCCCTAAACATTTTACCCAGTTGATCCTTTCCTTTTGTCCCAGCCACTAAACCTCCCTGAGTCAGGGAACAGGGCCACAGTCATGTGCCAAAATGTGCAGAGCCACCTCACAAGTGCCCCTTTCTGTGTCAGCACTGGTCAGCATTGAGAAAACAGGGGCTTGCTCAGGGGGACCCTACAGACCTGGGTTCCAGCAGGGTCTGTAGCTGCCTGGAAGAGGCATGGTCACTCCTGGGGAGGGGACTTCCATGCTGGCCCAGATACTCCACAGTGATGGACCCTGGGGCAGCACCTTGGGAACCTTCTCTAGCTCCTCCCCTGCCAAAGTGTGTGCCTACTAGGACCTGTCTCGAAGGAGAAGGGAGTGCCTCCCTTTAGGCTTGCCATTTCCTTTCTGTGTAAGATGCCCAAGAGTCTAGTCTACTCCTGGAAAAACCCATGTGGGGGGAAGATGGGGTTTGGGTCTGGATGAGCTGAGCATAGAAGCTTGGATGTAGGACCCCTGAGCCTAAGAGTATTGGACATTAAAGTACAACAGATGATGTCAGGGGTGCAGTAGCTCCAAGAGCTGAGAGATATGGGCATGGGGCAGGTGCTGCAGCTCTCTCCTGGTAGGTGACCCCTCATCCAGGTTGGAAGAGAAGTGGGCTCTGTTGTCACACAGCTGGTTCTTGTGGGCAAGGGGACATCCTTGAAGGCTGGGCACATTCGCACAGTCAGCCAGTGCCAGAAGAGGTAAAAAGATCAACATGGAGGAGGACAGTCTGTAGAGTTTCTGCTTGTGTCCCTGGCAACTACCTATGCTCAGCACTGCCGGGGGGTGACAGTGAAGTATAGCCTTGAGCTGCCCAACATTTGGGTGTCTTTTAGTAACTTTTCTCATGGCTGAGACAAAATACCTGATACCAACAAGTTAAAGGAGGAAAAGTTTATTTTAGCTTGCATTTTTTAGAGGTTTCAGTCCATAGTATGCTCCTTCCAAGGCAAGGTTACAGGAAGAGCATTTCAGTGGAGAAACAGTTCATGGTGTGGAAGGCAGAAGGCAGCAAGCAGTGAAGCAGGCATGAGCAAGCCTGCTTTTCCCTTTATCACATCTACAAACCTTTTGGGTAGTGCCAGTTACACCCAGAGTGAAGCATCTGTCTTTAGTAAATCCATTCAGCCATACTCAGAACTGTAAGCAACTCGATAGGCAACTCTGTTGACCACCAGAAAGGACATTCCAATCAATGGACCAATTTAGTACTATACATTTTACACCCCGTGTCACATGCCCTACATACATCCAGCCCTAAAAAACCCCACCAGCTGAATGAAACTTTAGGGAAACATCTAGATATAAACAACAACAAGGTGTCACACAGTGCTGTGGTTTCCATGCCCACCCTCTCTGCCTGGAGTCCTAACTCTAGCCAGCCTATGCCAGTTTCCACCCAGGAAAGGGAGGAAGGGGTTTTGACTCCGCCTCACTTCTTCCTCACTTTCCTCACTGGGCTCCTGATGAAGAAGAAAGACATTCTTGGGGAACAACCAAGGCCAGCGATTGGGAGCTTGTGATTATCAGAGGAAATGAAGGCAGATGATGCTTAAATCCTGCCTCTGTAGAGTTCCTGCCTTTTGACAGCAGGCCTCCAAGACCTGCAGGCAGACAGGCCAGCCAGCACCCTGAATATGTCAAAAGTAGAGGCTTCTGGGAAAGACAGAATCAGGAGCTCTAGTTTTCAAAAAGAATTCTCAGGGTTGAAAAGAAACGCCACATTGAGGAGTGGTAAAGACTCTGCCTTCTCCCTCTTTGTAGTCAGTCCTGTGTGTGAATGATTAATAATAACTCCCTAAGTTTTCCATGCTTGTTTTTCATACAATGAGTCAAATAGTTCTGCTTGAATTAACTTCCTCTGATATTATCATGCTTGAACTGTGAGGAACTCTTTAGGTGGTTGGAAATTCGCATTTGAAATCGGCGTCCAGGTGATATTCTGAGTACAACTAAGACCCTGGGTGGATTGTGGTGGGGGCCACCCATCCTGAAGAACTGAGAACTGTCCAGTCCAGTGTGAGGCTGAACAGAGGGCCTTTGGACAGATAGACTTTCCCTCCTAAGTCCTCTCAGGACCTCCTCGTGCCTCCTAAATACCTCATCACAGACAGGCTTCTCTCCTGCCCAATGGTGACAGCTGCAGACCATCTGTGTTCTACAAGAAGCACATGGGGCTGAAAGATTGATTAGCAAAGCCCTGCAAGATGTCTCAAGTCACTGCCCAGGCCTGGGGCTTCTTGGGTGGTCCAGTTGTCCACTCTGTCCCTGGTTCGTGGGCGCCTATTTGATTAGATTTAGAGATCTTGACAAAGCAAGCAGCAGGGCCTGAGGACCTGAGGGCCTGAATGGCCTCTGGGGAATGATTGCTCTCACATACCTGAGGGCATATGTCCCACAGCTCACTGCCTGGCTCCTTGATGGGTGTGTGTGGCCCTACTTCTGTAGAGCAGTGGTCTTCAAAGCTGGATGCAGTACCACCATCAAGGGTCAGAGAGAAGGCCTAGCATTCCTTTTAGGGTACTTTTTCTGAAAATTAAGGAATTGCATTAATAGCATTAAGAGAGCAATTCCTCTGTGCTTTGGCTTCCTCCCTATGGTCATGGTCTGGGGACACTGTTGTACTGCTGAGAGCAGAGAGGTTGGCAGTAGAACTCGCCCCTCCTTCTTTTCCTGTGAAATTCACCTTTTGTGCTATATGGGTTCCTAGTTACCTTGGTTTCCTCTTTGAATTCTTATCTATAAAAATCCAATAGATACCTGCAGAGTGTCCTTTCTGGTGGTCAGCAGAGTTGTTTACAGAGGAATTTTTCCATGCCTCTCCTCAGGCATGTGGCTTCCTATACTCTCTCTTCCTTTTTCTATGGCAGCAGTGTGGAGCCAGGGAGACTCTGATAGCTTGAGTCCTGGAGTGATCACAGCAGAGGGAGCCCCCTCGACAATCCTGACATGCATGGCACAGAAGCAGTGAGAAACAGCTTCTAAGAGTTTCAAAATCCTGAGGTTTCTAAGTGCTGCTTGTTCCTGTAGTATAATATAGCCTGGGCTGACAGATACATATTCCAGACACCTTGGCTGAAGAAGATACCTGTGCACAAACTCAGGAAGCAGCTGGAGCGATGCTGTTCCTCATCTGCTGGGAGATCTCTGCAAACATCCAACCCCAATATTATTGATCTGATCAACTTTGAGAAAAGAAGGGCAAAAACTCCAACTAATTGGACCACAGACACCCTCAACTAAATATTATGTTTAGCCTAATACCATGTGTAATGTTATTATGTGTGAGATACAGGGAGGTGTCTTAGAGGAATTATGAACAAGCACATGCGCCTGCCCAAGAAGTGTGCCCTTCAACTTTGTGGAGAGAAAGGGGAAAATGTTGGAGCTCAAGGCTGTGGGTGGCTGAGGTGATAGCAGGAAGGGATGACCCTTCTGTCACCCTGCAGAAGGGGATATTGAAAAGGTGCTTGACTCTTGTTATTTTGAACCTGGGCTTCCTGTGTTACTTGGGGACCTGCTCAGGCTGCCATGAGGCCCTGTAGCCAGGAAGTCAGCCTCCTCTGGCACCTGGCTCTTCCAAAGGATCCATCTTCCCAGCCAGGGAAGCCCCTCCAATTTTACCATGCCTGTCGAACACTTAGCATCTGTGAGCAGCTTTTGAATACCCACTGGGTGCCAAGTACCAGGAGACAGTTGACTACCGGGGCCGTGGACGCAAACCCTGTCCTGCTCTCACTCCTCATTGTGGCCACTTTTTTTCCATGAGTGCAGTGCCATCTCCTGTCATCCACGGCATCCCTAGAGATGTCATCCTTTATCTCATTTGATCCCCTGGGTACACACACATCTGTGGATTTTCTAACTTATTACAAAGCAGTGCAAGTCACTTCCTGGAAAAAACATTTTACAATGAAAGCCATCATAAAAGAGATGTTGAGCAAAGCCATTCAGGTGAAGCTGCAGGGGTAGGCTTGGCAGAAACCCCTAGGAAGAGGCCCAACCAGAGATCTGACCTCCTTTCCACCCTGGTCTCCCTCCCTGGGAGCTCTGGGGTCTCCACAGTTTGAAATACTGAGCATCTCCAGGGCCCTTCTGTCCAGGAGCTCGATGTCTAGCTGCTGTCCCTTTGTCTGCATGCTCAATCTGTCTAGCTACTTTCCTTAAGTCCAGCTGCTACCTCTGAGTCCAACTACTCCTGTGTCCAGCTCTTCCTTCTATGTGCAGCTGCTCCCCAGTATCCTTGCACCTCATGTCCAAGAGGGTGCTATGTTCTTACAGCACATGGAACCTGGCCTCACAAATACCTCTATAGCCCTGGACCTTGAGGCAAACACATCACAGACTCACTGAGGGTTGAGTGGCTCAGGACCTAAGCCTGGAAACTTGGGTCATGTGTCAGCCATGAGCACGGTACTACCTGCCCTGGTGCGGCAGGCTGGGACACACTCCAGCCTTGTCATCCTTGTTCCTGAAATTGAATCGGGGACGTTCTTCCTCAGTGTGCCTGGGATGCTCTGGCTGCCTTGGATTGAGCCTGTTGGAAATCTTCAGCCTGCAACCCTCATGTGACCTTAGGGCTGGGCTCAGCTTTTTCTTTTGAAGTGAGAAGTTGATGGATATCTAGCCTCTCTTTCCCCTTCTGCAAAGGAAAAGGCCCAGGACTTTCCTCTGAGCCATCTCTGTTGCTCTCCCATCCCTCGGTTCAGTGGCTGTACCCCTTGATGACATGGGGGGGGGCGATCAAGATTTCCTGGTTGACTGTAGGATACAGTGCCCCAGAGCACTGTGATTGGCTCAGGTGAGGACACATGACTGGGCTCTGTCCAATTAGAGCATGTCCCTGATGGTGCTGGAGCTCTCTCTGCTGCTGGATTTGGGCCTGGAAGAAGTGGCTGGGGCTGATGGGGCCGGATTGTTGCCATGCAGAGCCTGGGAAAGAAACCAATGAGTAATTGAGCTGCTGCCTGGTCCTGATGGCATCATCAGACCCCTGGATCCAGCCAGGCTCGAGTTGCATATCAATACTGATAGCCTTTCGGGCATTTTTGAGCCAGGCTCTGTTTCTTGTCCCTGAATAGAGATGGTGCGGCTTCAAGCCTGGATCTTCAGTGACAATGCTCTTCCCCAAGCCCCTGGCCCTGTGTGCCTGTCTCTATCTTCCTCTGCCAAAAACTGGGCTGCCAACACTCATGGTGCAGGATGAGACCAGAGGTAGAGCTTGGGGCTGACTGAGCAAAATGATTCTGTGAAAACACTTTAGTATCTTTGGACTGTTCAAGTCATGGATGTGACTTGTCCACTCACTCACCCGAGCAGAGAACTCTGCTTACTACCTGTCCTCTTCTTGTAGGGGGAACACCCCCGAATGCTCTCCACATCCTTTCTCTCTGTACCTTTCCCTCCATGGGGCTGTTGAACTCTTCTTCTCCACCAAAACTCCAAGCAGGCCTGTCCCGGAGAGAGCTAGCCTCCTGGCACCTCCTCTTGTCTGGCTCAGACATGGCTCCTTGGCATGGGGCCTGGTGTGCTCTGGTCCCCTTGCTGTTGTCTCTCATGTGGATGCTGGCTTCTCTGCCACACAGTAAACTTAGCAAGGGCAGACCAGGGACTTGTCTCCCCAGCCATGTCTCAGTGCCCCCATGGGACACATGGAAGAGATATGGCTGCCCTCGGTCTCCAGCAAATGAGAGGCAGAGTCAAGTTCCTTGTCTCACAGCTGGGACATGTGGGGCTTACTGTTTGGGTCCTTGCTCATATTCTCTGCGGCTCCAGTCACATATCAGGCCTGTCATGTCTTTCTGGGGATGTTCTAGACGCTATAGCTGTGCTGTTGGGCTCTGTCCAGGAAGGAACTGCCGCTCATGTTTATCACAGGCTAGGCTGCAGAGGGTGCTCTGTAGACAGAAGCCAAGTGGACAGCCTGCAGGAGGCTGTGACATGGAGACAGCATGCCACGTGCCTCCCGGGGCAATCTCTATGGCACCATGGAGGGAGCACTGGACTGGGAGTATGCATCTGAGGTCAAGCAGAGGAGGCACAGGCTGTGACAGAACTGGGTGGCTGCTGTGGAGACTTGGGCCCTGGAGGCATTGGATCACGCTGTTTCTGGTAGAACTCACCCTAGGTGACTTGTCTCTCCCAAACGCCCACCCCCAAACCCCAAAACATCCTCAAGAGAACTGAAGGCAAGTTTAATGGGGTGCTGGGGTTGGCGCACCCTGGCTGGTGGGTGGTGTGCGTCATTGGAACTGAGTTGGCTCAGTCAGCGGAGCCTGGAACAGCTACCTGCGGGGTTGGAGCCATGCATCCTGCCTGCTGACGCTGTCTGAGGACCTGTTGGGGAATGGTTTTCCCATCTGGGAAATGAGGGGGATTCCAAGGAGCTCCTGACACAGTTCTTCCTCAAGCATGTCCTGGAGCAAAGAAATGCCCCTGAGACACCTGCCTGCCTGGGAACCCTGTGAGAGGCTCAGCCTGCGACACTAGGCTCTCCCTCAAGAGTGCTTCTCTGAAAGCCCTGAGTTCAGGCAGCCCTGACCTTTCCGTGTGATTTTGAGCAAGTTGATAGATGCCTGGCCACTCCTGAGCCCTGAGCATTTCTGAGTCTCCTTGGAGAGTTGGGTGAATTCTTCTCCCATGCCAATTCCTTGGGTCAGGCCTTTCTGCTTGGGCCAGGGCAGTGGGAGCTGAGGTGGGGTTTGTGGAAGACCTGGAGGGTGAAGGTCTCAGGGAGCTGACAAAGACAGGAAGTAGTGTCCTCTGGAGTGTGAGGTCCTGCCTCTGGAAATGTCTCCAGAACATGAGCTGTCCTGCAGTGAGCCCTGCAGCATGTTCGGCTTCCTGAAGGCTACTCACCTTCAGGAACCGTGGCCTGGACTTGAGTTTCCCAGGCATGGGATGGGATTAGGACTGGTGTCCAGGAAGTGGTTGGGGAGAATAAATTAGATGTTCACTCAGCAAGTATCTAGCTGGGAGCTGTAGGACACCTCTCAGCTGACCCGAGGCACTGAGAAACCCACTCCAGTGTCCATAAGTAGCCGCTTCTGTAACATGAAGGTTAGAAATCAGAAGGGGCTGGGCCAGGGATATAGCTCAGTGGTTCCGGCGCCTGTCTTGCAAGTGCAAGGGCCCAGGTTTGATCCCAGTAACCACATAACAATACTGGGTGTGGAGACTCACGCCCAGCAGCAACCAGTACCACATACCACAGTGCCGGGTGTAGTGGCTCACGCCTGTAATCCCAGCACTCGGGAGGCAGAGGCAGGAGGATTGCTGTGATGTGAGTTTGAGGCTGAGCTCAGGGCCAACCTGAACCACAAAGCGAGACCCTGTCTCAAAAAACCTTAAAAAAAAAAAAATCAGAAAGGGCTGCAACTCTCCCTGGAGGCTGTGGCTCCAGAAGCCCCTACAGTGGATGTCAAGTCCCTGGAAGCCACGCTCTGCCTTCCCCAGCTGTCTCTCCAGCATGCACAGGCCGTGAAGCTTGAGCCCCAGCTTCCTCTCCTCTGGCTCGGTTTTCCCAGATGGCTGTGGGCAGGGGTGGTGCTGAACCCCGTTTCCCCCTGACTGAGGCGCTTCTTGGCAAGCCCATGTCTCCCGGAGCCCCGCACCATCTGGAAGCTGAGGCTCAGGAATAAGAGTGGGAAAGATTAGATATTAATTTAATTTAGTTCGGATTCTAATTGTCTGGAGAAACTTCTTATGCACTAACATTAATTTATTTTCACTTAGGGCCAGTTATGCTAATTCAAATCCGCTTTAAGTATTAAAACACTGATATTGTGAATCAGATAATAAAACTGATTAAGGAAGCGGAGGAGGCAGGAAGGGGCTCTGGGGCAGCGGGAAGTTGCTTCCACCCAGGAAGAGGAGGCGCCTAATCATCTGTACAGAGTGAGGAAGATGTGTGTGCCTCTGCGGTTCCGACTTGCGGCGCTTGCTGAGTATGGAGTGCAGAGTCCGGCTCTGCATGGCAGGCCTGGAGGGGCGTAAGGATACCACATGAGATAACATTGACCCTTCCTTCAGTTACTCAGTCATTGTCACGTGTTAACAGAAAGTGTGCTGTGGGCCTGGTACTGGGTGAGGCTGGGGGTCAGGAGTGGGCTTGGTCATGGAGGGCAAGGGTGCTGAAGCTGCCACCAGGGCCCAGGAAGCTGGTTATGGACAGAACTGAGGACCGAGGACCAGATTCAGCATAAAAAGAGGCAGCAGCAGCAACTTTTGGGGCTGGCAACACCCTCCACTGCCCCCTAAGGACAAGTGTCTAGTTAAGGCACCACCTGAGGGGAGACACGGTTGAACTTCCTCTGCTGCCTCTGGACCAACCCCGTTTTTGGGTCCCCCTCTCATTCAGTGGCACCCCGTGATTATCTCTGCACTCTGTGTGGTTAGAGCAAAGAGCCCTTGGCCAGGAGCCGGGAGTGAATGAGAGAGGTCAGGTATACAGACCCTAGATGAGGCGCAATGTCCTGTCCCTACCAAGTCAGAGCCAAGAGGCAGGTGGAAGAGAGCTGGAAAACGTCCCTACTCAGACCCTTCTCCTGTGCTCAGCAGACGCTTGTCACACGAGCAGAGGAATGACCAGGACAGAGTGAACCTGGTTAGAGCACTGTCCTGTCTAAGCGGAGGAATGAGACAGAGGGTGTTCAGGGTCGCAGTGCTCTTCAGGCTGATCCTACCCCGCTTCAGAATAGAGTGGGCACAGGCAACATTTCAAGGGTGCCCTGGTGCCATGCCCACGTGGGAGCTGCACCCTCTGAGCCTCACCTCAGGCTGTAGCGGGCCCTGAGCCACAGTGGCAGAGAGTCCCTGGGCGAGAGGAAGAGCAAGAAGGAGAGCTGTGGGAAGAGACGGGGTGCTGGTGTGGCCAGCGGTGCCTGGACGCCTGAGCCCAGTGGGCCCAGGAGAGGGCGGCGCAGATGCCTGGAAAACTCCACGTGAGAGTGTTGTGCCAGGTTGTCTCTGCCCCCTTGTGAACAGCGAGGCTTTGTGCAGCAGCTAACCTCTGGGCCTTGGTGGCCCTGTTGGCCACATCAGGCTGGGGTGTGTATGTGTCCTCCCCCACACTTTTCTCCGGCTGTAATGCTTGCTTAGGCTGTGCCTGGGGAGAGCTTAGTCCTTGGTGTGGGGGCGGCCGGAGCAGGGCCACTGTTTGCTGGCAACGTGACTCATCAGGTGTTAACAGTGAGTCACTGGGAGGGAGGTGAGGAATGGCTTCCTGGCGACAGTGTGTGGATCAGAGCATGGTGCTGGACAGTACCTTCTGGAGGCTGCAGGCCTGGCCTCTCCATGATGCCCCCCAGGGTCTCATCCCCTCCCCTGGGACCATCCTGTGATCAGAGACCCTGAGACCTGGTGATCTTTCTGGTGCCTCACTGCACAAATAAAAAGGCTGAGTCCTTGGAGGGCCAAGGCAGGGACAGAAAGAAGCCCCACGACCCTGTTTGTGGGCTGTTCTCAGTGACACTAGCTCAGAGGGTTTGGAGAACACGGCCTTAACTGGGAGTGAGGATAGAGGGTGGGTAGATGGGTGGGTGTGAGTTGGTGAGAGGATGAATGGATAAATACGTGGATGGGTATAAGAAGTAGTGAGATGAATGGGTGTTTATCTGGATGGATTAAAAATAGATAGAAAATGGGAAGATGGCTGGAGGGATGCACGGGCAGATGCTCAGACGGATGAGGGACAAATCGAGGAAGGAACAGGCAGGTGGGAGGGTGAGTGGTGGACAGGCTGTTACACGGGTGAGCTTGAAAGTGAGTGTGTGGATATCGGTTGGATGGGTTATGGATGGACAGGTGGTGGATAAATGGGTGGGAGGATGAACGGATGAGTTGGAAGAAGGGTATGTGAATGGAAATATGTGGATGGGAGGTAGATGGGTAGATGGAAGGTTATGTGGGTGGATGAGTAGTTGAGTGGGTGAGTAGATAGGAGAATGAATGGATTTGGGGGGAGTAGATGGATAGTGGTGACCTTTCCAATAATGAGACTTCAAGCTGCCTTTCCTCTTAGTAATTGGGTGGGGATCTATGTGCAAGGAAAATGCCACTGGTCAGTGGAAGCCCAGGGTTTAGTTTTTCTACCCCATCACTGTGTGATCTCTGGCAAATCACTCACCCTCTCTGAATGTCAGTTCCTCAACTGCAAAATAAAAAAGGCCGAGTCATTGACATCTAAGGTGACTTTGCTTTGGTAAAGTTTTAGGCAGTTCCTTCCTTGTACCCTTGGCCTCTCCTCCCGGCCTCCTCCTAGACAAGGGTCCCTTTACCTCTCCCTCTGGCATGCCTCAGACTCAAACCTTCTCAGATGACCTGTGATGAAGGCCTGGCAGGTGGCCCTGCTGTGACGCCTTCTGTAGTGTGGCCTGCCAATGCCAGCTTCCTGGCCAGACTTGCGCAGGGGTACGGCTGGGACCCAGGCTGTCGTTTAAGTCCTGCAGAGGGCTGTCTGTCTTCTTGATTGCCCTAGCTGAGGACACGGCCATGTCTGCAGCCCCAGACAGCTCTCACGTGGTAGTGTGGGTCACTGTTGGCTACTAATGTGGTCATTGCTACTTATTATTTTTGGTAACATTGAAGTATTCATGTGGACACCTTGCAATGCTTTGCCCACACCCTGTCTTTCAAACAATCTATTCATCACGTGGATGTGGCCAGAACTACATGTGTCCATGGAACAGGTAAGAAAAGAAGAGAAATGCTGGCATTTCTTCAGTAGTGATTAAGGAAGAATATTGACAATGTAATTCTTGGCTGCAGATGGACCTGTAGGATCAGAGCACAGCACAGTAGTGATCTGATTGAGCTGATCTGGGTCACTGCCCAGGCTCCACTGGCTGGGGTCCCTCCTTTCTCTGCCCCTGCGGGTATGGTTGCCTCTGGCCTATTTCCTCTTCTGTAAGCAGGGAGGTCACAGTCCACCTTCAGGCAGGTTTGTGAAGATACAAGCAAGGTGTGTCCTCTGAACACACTGAATGTCAGTACAGTGCCTGCCACAGTCCTTAGTGTGATGAGGTGCCTGTCTGCATATATGGCTCTGGGTGGGACAGATAAGCAAGCCCTTCTGCTGGGCCTCTATCTATGGTGGCTTCCTGGGGACCTGGCCCAGTGTGGACCATTACAGATGGACAGGTCTGTGACTGGTGCCATGTCCTTTCTCTGGGTTTGAGTTCTCCTGATAAATGCATGTGGAGGGGTTGGTGTTAGTGACGCTTCCCTTTGGCCCCACCTCCTGGTCTCAGTCTGAAGGGAGGGAGCATTGCTCGGTGTGGCTCCGTGTGCCTGACCCTTCTTCTAGTGGCTTTGCTCCAGGCCCTTTGCCCCAAGACACCGGGAGTGTTCTATGCAGTGAGGATCCCAGACAACGACCCTCGAAAGGTGCAAGGTGGATGGTGACCCCAGCTGAGTGGACACCTCTTATCACTTATCACTTATAACTGAAGAGTAGGCTTGATGGAGAGGTGAGCA
Organism: Petromus typicus; assembly: GCA_004026965.1. Classification (NCBI taxonomy): domain Eukaryota; kingdom Metazoa; phylum Chordata; class Mammalia; order Rodentia; family Petromuridae; genus Petromus; species Petromus typicus. The sequence continues at coordinate 67,380 of PVIR01000610.1, forward strand.
TAGCTGAGGCCCAGGGCTGGCACGCAGGGAATCTACTGCATTTCCAGGTCACTGAAAGGCCCAGGGCTGGGTACCACTGCAGAAGAAGTCACTGAGATGGCCCAGAAGTGGCAAAGGAGGCAGAGTGAGGTCACCTGGTCTGTTTTGTGTGATGCCTTGGCTAGGCACTTGTCTTTGGAGGGCAGCGGTGGGTCTGGCTAGCCCCAGGTACTGCCAGCTGTCACCTTTTCCCATGATGGACTTCGTCCTTAACTTCACAAGGAGTCTCTGTTTGGGCCTGGACTTTTTTTTTTTTTTAAATTTTTGAGAAAGAGTCTCACCTTGTAGTTCAGGCTGGCCCTGAGCTCAGGGTCAAACTCACATCACAGCAATCCTCCCACCTCTGCTTCCTGAGTGCTGGGATTAAAGCATGAGTCACCACGACCGGCACTGTGGTATGTGGTACTGATTGCTGCTGGGTGTGAGTCTCCACGCCCAGTATTGTATGTTGTTACCAGGGGACTGAACACGGGCCCTTGCGCTTGCAAGGCAGGAGCTGGAACCACTGAGCCAAATCTCTGGCCCTGAGCCTAGACTTTGAAGTCACTTGCCCGCTGTGGGTCTCAGTGTCTTTCTTTGAGAGCTAGAGCAGGGGGCACAGGAAGGGCCTGCTGAATGATGGGTGTGTTCTTCCTGCTGCTGGAGAGATGGAGGTACAGAGCAGGGCCAGACTGTGAGGTGCAGAGCCCATCTGCAGGGTGGTTGGGGTGAGAGAGGCAAGGAGGGTTCCCAGACGAGCTGAGCATCTGCCCTGTCTGCTTCTCCAGCCTGTGCTTGGCAGACAAGTTTTTTGATTTTATGACTTTTTCGGGGGGAAAGTAGGTGCCTACTGGGCAGCAGGTGCTGCTGGTGAGCAGGTATGCTCAATGTGGCTTGGAAGGCTAGGTGGGTTGTTTTTGAAGGGAATGGGACTGGGGTGCTGGGAAGCTGCGAGGGGCAGGCATTGGCACCTGTCATAGCCAGAATATGACACTCTGCTGGCTCCCAGCTCCTGGGCCACCTTGTGGCATCTGTGGCCTCAGGTCTGACCTGTGGATCTCTGGGTCAGCAGATCAAGCACTGGGCTGTCACTTGCCCCTCTCCAGCATGGGCTTCACCGTGGTAGTTGGACAGTGGCTCCAGAATCATTCCTGTGCTGGGCAGCCTGGCTTCCAGCCAGCCTCTGGGTGGCAGTGGTGGCCCAGCTTCCTTCTGAAGCCAAGGTTCTGCCCCAGGATCCTGCTTCTAAGGGACTGTGCCCACCTGAGGTTGGGCATTTTTGGGGCTTCCTGGTATTCAGGTAGAGGGGAAGCTGTGAGGGTCTGAGATCACAGTGGCAGCCGGCCTTTGTCCTCCAGCAGGTGCGTATTGGGCCTCAGTGACTTGCTGGCCCCATCTCCATGACCTGTACAGTCTGGGAAGACCTGTGGAGTTAGTCATATGCCTGCATCCTGGCTCTCTGAGTCCTTCAGTCTCCCCCGTGGGGGCTGTGACATTGCACCTTGGAAGTCCTGCAAAAACCAGAGTCCCTGGAGAATACTCCAGGATGTGCACATCATCAATTCCTGTAGCCTTGGGTTGGCTGTAGACTCTGTGATAGTGGCTGGTCAAGATCTGGGGAGAGGGTGGTCAGAAGCAGTCCATGTCTTCCAAACAGACCTTGGATGTCAGCCTGGCACCCTCCTGGCAGAGGGGACAATAGTGGCAAGGTCATCTCAAAGACTGGGAAATGCCAGTTGTTCCTATGGTTGGAGGCTCCAGCAGCTGGAGTCAGCCTGGAGCAGAATCCTCAGCCAGGGAGGATGTTACCTCCAGGGCTGGTGGGCCATAGTGTGATGGTTATCAATGCCCTGGGATACTTTTTATTGTCACCAGTGGGGTGGGGACATGCTACTGGCACCCAGCGGGTAAGGGCAGTGATAGGGCTGAGCTCTGCACAAGATGGTCACAAAGAACCCCCTGGCCCCAGGCTCAAGGGTGAGAAGCAGGAATGGGTCCTGGCTGAAGCCCTCTGAGCAGCATCAGGAGTGAGACCCTGTGAGGAAGCAAGTTTGACAGCCAGCCCTGGCTGCTGGGGGCATCAGCCCAAGGTGCTGCCCAGCAGGCAACAGGCTGTAGTGACTCAGTAGGGGCTGCACGGGGTAGAAGGAAGGTCAGGTGAGCACGGTGCCTGCCAGGGAAGGTGAGGCCGAGGACACGGTGCCTTTGAAGGAGGACATGCGTGGAGCTGGCCAGGTTCAGGCAGACTGTCAGGAAGGTGCAGAAAGGTAGGGACTGGAGGTCTTGAACATCACACCTGGAGCCTGGCCCAATGTGGATGGTGATGGCTGCGGAAGGAGAAGAGCCCTGCTCCTGGGTCATGTGCTCCTGGGCTCACAAACTCCCAAGTGGCAGCAGCAGGCTAGAACCCCATATCCTGCCCAGTTACTGCTGAACGGCAGAGGGACAGGGAGCGTAATGTTCCCTAGACTTGCCCAAGGACACTTCCTACCTTGTTCACAAGGGGACACTCTGGTTTAAAAAGTGGGCTGTGATTGGGGGTATGCTGAGCAAGGACGACTCCACGTCCCGTGGTCTCCAAGGTCCTCTAAGAAATCATACACAAAAGAGCTCAGCAGAGGCAGCTCTGCATTCACGGGTCACAGGATTATCAGATGTGCTGCAGGTGCTGGACATGCAGTTTTTGAAATGCTGTGCATGGAGGCAGCCGCCACTGAAGGCCTTCACGGGTCTTGGTTAGGACATGTGAAAGCCCTGGCCCCTCCTGCACTGCATGTTCTTGCTGCAGCTCTGTCCCGTGGGTGCAGCTTGAGCAGTAAGCAAAATAGCAAGTCTGGAAATTGAGGGAGGGTTGTTTGTTGGTGGGGCTATTCTGCATGTTGTGGCCCTTCAGACAGTGAGAGTAAGCACTACCAAGCTCTGGAACACATACATTGTCTCCTCTGCCATATTCTGTTGATCAAAGAATTCCCAGTGTCTTAGTCATTTTCTCATTACTGAAATAAAACACTCGACACCCACAGGTTAAAGGCTCATGGTTCCAAGGGGTCAGTCCATGGTTGGCTGGCTCCAAGGCAGAAACACACAGTGAAAGGGCATGGTGGGCAAAAATGGACCAACCTGCAGTGGCAAGGAAGCAGAGAGAAGGGAGGAGCTGAGAAGAATACAGTCTTCCAGCTCACACCCCCAGGGATCCACCTCCAATCATGGCTCACTTCCTCATAGCTCCAAACTCATCAATGACTGAATCCACAAATGAGAATAGTACCCCTGTGATCTAATCTCCTTTGAACATATAAGACTTTGGGGTGATATTTTAGATGTAAACCATCACACCCAGGCAGCCTTGGTTCCAGAGTAGGACAAGGGCTCATGTAGTGACAGGGTCCTTTCACTGGGGAGGTCACACCTCTGCCAGCTGCCAGCCTCGTCCAGGTGGGGGTTGACATGGTGAGGATTTGATTGGGGGGAGGCCGGTGGAGAGACTGTAGAGGCTCCTCATTTCTCCACCAGGGCCCAGCTGAGTGTTCTGTGAAGGCCGCCCCCCACAATGGGGAAACAGACGGAGCAGACAAGTATCACCCTTGTCACTCTAAGGAGGTGAGGGGCAGCAGCAGGGACAGGGGGAATGGAAGGCTGGTACGGGGAGGGACACCTGGTGGAGGAGATAAGGAGTGAGCTGACACCTAGGTGGTAAGGAGCCAGTTAAACCATGGAGAGTACGGGGAAAAGCATTCTAGGCAAGGACCAACATTAAGGGCCTTGCATGCCAGACTCCGATGACAGTGAGCCTCCTGGGGAGAGGGGGAGAAGAAACAGCTGCGGCTGCTTTGAGGACCCTCCACATGTTCAGCAACATTTTCCATTGTGTCCTTTCAAGTCTGTCTCACTGGAGGCTGAGGTGAAATACAAGCCTGCTTCTCTGTGGCCAGGACTTTGTCGGTGTCCCCACCTGGACAGCCACGAGAACCAGCAGTGACCCTTCTGCCAGGGTTAAGTTTGATGTTCCGAGGCCAGAGGCTGGATGCACTGAGGACAATTTTGGGGATCTCTTCTAGATAGAAGGCAACAGCACGAAGCCTGGCCCTGACCTGGACCGGCCTTACAGCAGGGGCTGTCGCTGCTGGGAGGTAACCTGGGTGTGAACCGGCGGGAGGGGCCTGGGGCAGTGAGCGGAACCCGTGTAGCCCACCACGTGGAAACTGCACAGGTGCTGGGCAGCAGAGAGGGTCCTGGCCACATGACAGACTTCAGCCGGGACCTCGTCCTGTGGCGCTGTCCACCCCTGGGAGCTGCCCACCCAGGTGGCCCTGGAGCAACTTTGTCCCTCCTACAGACCAGAGGCACCCAAGGGCTCCTCGCCTCTGTCCATGCTCTGGCTGTGCTGTGCTGTATCCTCCTGTATTTATCTCTAACTGCTGTTTCCATGTTTCTGGAATAAGTTCCTCCCACCCTCGTCTCTCTCTTTTTTTTAACTTTCCATTTTCTGTGAGTGAATCCGCCTCCCGCTGCTGGTCTCTTGGTTCGATTAGAGCAATCACTTCTAAGCTTGAAAATACCCAAGTTGAGGGAAGAAGAAAAAGACCAAAAAAAAGGACAAAATCTCCATCCCACAGCCGTCCGAGGGAGATTTTCTTATCTCCTGTCCACAGTCTGCAGGCTGTGTGTGCTTAATAACCACAGATCTTGTCCTCTGTGGAGACACGATGGCCTGCTAGGCAGGCAAAGCCCTAGGAGGGAGCTGGGTGGGTGGGCCTTGCAGCGCCCCCCCCCCCATTTCTGCCTCCTGGAGTTGTTGGTACAATAGCAGGCTGGGCTGCTGGGAGAGAAGACCAAGGGTAAGCTCCTGAGCACCCAGCAGGCACAGCCCCAAGGGCTCTGGCAGCACCTGACCTGGGCAGGTCTCACAGACCCATTTCACAGATGAAGAAACTGTGGCCCAGAGTATTGCCAGTGGATGTGGGCCTCAGGGAAGAGCACACAGCAAGGGGTAGCTGGAAACTCGGAGCACCTGAGGAAAGAATGAGTTGTGGGCTGCACTGGGAGAGTGTGTAGGCTGTGCTCTGAGCAGATCAGGGCTGCACTTGGGAGGCTCATTCTCCTGGGAGGTGGTAACTGTCCCTGCTTGGACAGGGCACCCAGACTTGAGGACTTAAATTCTTCCCCTGACTGAAGGAGTTCAATCAAAACGTGGAATCTCTGGTGATGAGGCTTGCCTTTAACCCCAGTACTCTACGAGGCTGACGCAGGAAGATCACAAGATGAAGTCCAGGCTGGACAAATTAGGAGCATTGTAAGACTGTGTCTCAAAAATACAGACAAGGCCGGGGATACAGCTCAGTAGGAAGGTCCTGGGATCCATCCTCAGCACAACAAACAAACACACACGTGAAACCCCTGTGTCTGCACCGCTTCCCTTGCTGTGGAGACTGGGATGTGTGGGCTGAGCTCGGTGTGCTGAGCGCCTTGTGGGCCCTTGAGACGGGCTTGCTCCTCGCCCTCTGCACTGGGGTCTGGCCTTGGAGTGGACTGTGGAGAACCTGAGAAGGCGGACAGGCCTTCCATAACGGCCTCAGGGTAGGGAGCTTCCTGCGATGACTGAATGGGGACCGTAACCTCGCTAGGGAGTGGGCCCATCTGGCTCATAGCTGACCCTGTGTCCCATTTCCAGTGCAGTGTGGGTCCAGAGCCAGCCTGGGACAGAGACTACGATGGTGACAGCCACTCTTCCTGGAAGAGGATTTTGGAATTTCCCTGCTGGACAGTCCTCATGATCTCAAGGCCTGGTCTTAGTTTATGGAGACTTTGTGACTTCTCTTTCCCCAGCGGGGGAGGGGATCCCTTGCCTGTGGTGTGTGGCGGGCACTGTTGTACCCAGACAGCACTCAGATCTGCAGGAAGGGTAGCTGGGGCTCTGGCATGAGAAGGGACCAGTGCAGGGACCCTGATTTCCACAGCACAGCACACCCACGGTTCCCTACAGGGGAATGAAAGGCCAGGGGCTTCCACCCTGAGCTGGAGCTGAGTTAGGCGGAAGGGACCGGAAGCTGGGGACAGCTCTGGACTGTGTTCCTCCTCACTGCCACAGAGACTCTGGGGAGGTCCCAGCCACACAGTGGGCTCCTCCTGGAGTCGGGGAGGAATGGGGCTGGGCTGTGAGGAGGTGGGTGGACTCTGGAGCACTGCAGCAGCGCCTGAGGTAGGCGTGCTGGGGTAGGGGACGGTGCTTAGGGCATTAGGACAGGGGCTGGGGAAGCAGCCAGGACCGCTTCTGGGCAAGAAGCCCCCTGGGAGTCCGGAAGCTGGGCTGGGAGTCCGAGGTGAGAGTCCAGCAGGGGAGGAGCTCAGGGTAGTAGAGTGAAAAGCAAATACGAAGGATGGATGAAGACACTCCAGACTGAGTGAGACATTTTTCATGGTGACAGCCGCCTATGTCTGGACCAAGAAGAAACCCGGAGCAGAGAGAGGATGGTGGCCAAGGTGAGGCCAGGTTTCCCACCGTGCTGTCGATGGTAAGGACCCCAGGCCAGGGACATCTTCTGGGTTGGAGTGTTAAACTGCTCCCTCATCCCCCATCCACCTAGGTGGGGACTGAGGTGGGGGTCGACCTTGACTGAGATGCTTCCACCCAGAAAGTGGGCCCTCAGAGGCGGGGTACGGCCTGGTGTGTCCATCCAGGGTGATCGCAGGGTGGTATTTTCCACATTGTTTACTGTCTGTACAGAGACATTCTTATCTCTGATCTTGTTCCCTTCCTATACCCACATGCCCAGTGGGTACAGCAGTGGAGGTGCTTTGTCTGGGGGAGATTTAGTGAGGTGACATATTGAGATGACTGAAGCACTGAAATCAAGTACCTAGGCCACGAGCCGGCACAACCCTGTGTGCGATGGCGTCTTCTTGTCATGGTGCACGTCTGACCTTTGTGGAGGGCTGGAACGGGGCTTTGTCACCCCTTCCCTGGCTCCTGAGCTAACCCCACAGTCTGGTAATTGGACTCCACCCTCCCTAGTGTGGACATCGTACCCGGTTGCCCCAGTGCCTCCCATCAATCCTTTTCAAAAACACAATCATTAATACAAATAGCATTTTAATAATTATTATGACACATTCTCAACCTGAACTGAGGCAGAGAAAGGCAGAGGTGAGCCCCGTGATCCAGCTTCCCTCTGAGGAGGCCTATCTTCATTAACTCATGCCAGGAGGCTGCCATGTCCCCCTGTGTGATGATCTGAGGCTTCATTTCATTTATCTGATTTATTTCAATATTTGTCCAGAAATATGATTCGTTAAAAAATGCAGCCATGAACTCAGCAACACCCCAATGCTCGATGTCCAGCTCACCCCCACCAAAAAAGGTCTATGCACTTGTTTTTGTGACATTAAAACTCCCTTTCATCCATGGGCCCCCTTTCATCTTGTTTATCACTTCCTGTACAGTGTGAAGGGCCTGGATTGTCGGTGGGGTGGCCCACATTCCGGTCGTCCCATGGGGCCTCTTCGGTCAGTCCCCAAGGCGGCCTGCAGAACTGCCTCACGGCTGGTGTTGGGTCTCCCCTGGCGGGTCCGTGCTGTCTGGCGGCCTCTGTCTGTGATATTGCAGCTATAGACCTCAGTGTCTACACTCATTAACTCACTGGAGGGTCCAGAATGGGACTATCACTTTACTTTTCTTCACAAAGAGACACTGTGCTTCAAGGAAAACCTTCCCCAGTCTCCTCACCCGGCTGCTTTGAGGGCATGCCCAGCAGCGGCCTTTAGTAACGTCTTCCACATTCCTCTCCAAGCCCAAGCAAGGGCGAGGCTGCATGTAGACATCCCACTTGGCTCTTCTCACAAAATAAATTGGATCACATCCGATGCATTGATCTGTAGCATGCTACATTCACTTAAAGTTATAAATTATGAACATTTTCCATGTCACTGCATAGAGAGCTGCTCATCTTTCATCCATAAACATTTCAGCATGTATCCCTGAAAGATGAGGGCTCCTAAAAATATACAATCATGCTGCCACTGTCCCACTTTTCTATAGGAGAGGACAGTATTTTCTTAATATTATGCATGTCCAACCAGGTTTCAGAGTTCCCTGATTATATCATGTACTTTTTTTTTAAACAGGATATTTACTGAAGTTATTTTCAAAGTAAGGCCCACAAGTAACTGAGTCATCTTAGTTTACAAGCCTCTCTCCCTCACTCTCTGTTTCTGTCATGCTCTATCTTTCCTGGCCCACGACCCTCCAAAAGCCAGAGACACAGCCTCCAGGACAGATGCAGCACAGTCTGAAACCAGGCTGTGTAGAAAGCAGAAGTCTTTTGTCCCCATCGGAAAGCTGAACCTGGCTCCTGAGAAGGTTAGTGGCGGTACCTTGAGGCGCCTTCCTCTCCCTGCACCGAACTTCTCCACATCTCGGCCCTGACAGGCAAAAAGCGAAGTCAGATGGCTTGGGTGGCTGTGGAATCTGAATCTCCAGGGGCGGTGGGAAGCTGGCATGCTGGTACAGTGCAGGGAGCCCAGTCTGAGGGTGAGGTTGCTCACAGGCCCGGGCCTCTCAGCTGCCTCAGCTGAGCCTCTGGGAGCCCCACGGGATTCGTCTGCCTTCCACACCTGCAGCTCTTCTCGTGTGTACAAACACCCTATTACGCCTGATTACAAACCATTAGCACAATTAGGGCAGCCCCTCCACCTCCCGGGGCTCTGAGCAGCTGTGTTAGGGGCCTGGGGCAGAATAGCAAACAGTTTACTCTCGGGTGGGTGCGGGCGCGCAGCTCTCAGGGCTCTGGGAGCCTGGTCTTCCTGGGTGGAGGCGCCCTCCAGTCAGCAGTTCCTGCCAGGGCTCCAGTGCTGCAGGGCACAGGCACAGTGGAGTGAGGGCTCGGACAAGGCTCACCTGGTGGGCAGGCTCCCTCTCCTCTTGGCTTCCTCTGTACCCTTTCCACCAGGCTCCTCCCCCTGCATGCTACCTATGTTTGGGCCTGGAGACTCCTTTGATGGAGGCCATCCTGAACATGATAGGACATTAACTCCATCTCTGCCCTCTACCTCTAGATGCCAGCAACATCCTCCTCTCTGGGTGTGTCAATCAAAAATGCTCCAGGTACTGTCTAGCATCTGTGGGGAAACCAGGTCTCCCTGCGTCCTTCTGCAGGGGCTGAGTCCTGCCTGGGGATGGTCACACGCTGTCTTCTGTTGTATCTGCTTTTCTGCTGTCCGTGCTGCAGCAGCTCCCACCCTCCCTCACACTCCCTCCTTTCTTTTATCCACCAGAGGAAGTCTTTCAATTCCAAACACTTGCTCACCTCTGGCCTGTCGCCCCCAGGGATGCCCGAGTCAGAGAGACCCCACATTGTCACTCTCTTGACCCTCCACGCAGAGCACGCAGCCTCAGCCTGCTGGACTCAAAGAGGCCATTTGAGGTATGTGCTTGCCCAGGGGGAAAGAAAAGAGCCGGGACTGTTTGTTCTGGGACTTGGGAGTGACAGGTAGTGCTTCAGAGCACGGCCAGGCGCATCTTCAGCAAGCTTCCCCCTGCACCACATTGAAGGGTCCTGCTTTTCCCTCAGCCCAGCCCCAGGTTTGGTGTCCGTATTTCAATGACCATGTTTTACTAGTTCCGAGATGATCCCTTTTCTAAATTCCAATTTGTCTGAAGGAGGGCTGCCTCTTGCAGTTGTTGGGGGTTTCACAAGTGCTGTGGCCCCAGATGTAACCAGGCGGAGGCTGCCATGGCCTGCTCCTGTGTAGATCTGAGTTTGGTTGTGTCTGATGGTGTGGTGATTACACACAGGATTCCTCACTCCTTGTCTCCTTGTACTTTGGAACATAGTTGTTGTTGCTTCTGCCATACAAATGTGAAGTCTGTCCCTAAGGGGACCAACTGTGATGCTTATATCTAGGTGTCCCCCAAAGCCTCATTCGCTCACAGCTGGAGCTTTGAGGAGGTGACTGAACTGTGCGGGCGTGATACTCACCAGTGGATTGGTCCACTGATGAATTTCCAAGTAAGTGTGATATTGGGAGCGAAGCATGGTCCACAGAGGTGCATCACTGGGGGTGACTTAGCAGGGTTGTCTCCCTCCCTCCTGCTTCCTGTCTGCATGCCGTGAGCACTCTTCCCCTGTGATGCTCCTCTGCCATGAGGCCCTGCCTTGGAGCCAGCTGACTATGGAGACTGAGACTTCCATAAATTGTGAATCAAATTATACCTTTCTTTCCTTCATTTGTGAGTGTTAGGTGTTGTGTCTCAGCTATGAGAAAGTAAATAAGACCCTAATCCTTTTGGTTTTCTGGGAACTGAGGGCATTTTGGAGATACAGGACATTCAGGGCTAAAACTGGAAAACTATGACTACCTTGAGGCAAGCCAGTCCTGTTGTTCTCTATCTCTTACTTGCTCTGTACCTCAGTTTCGCTGATGGAACTTGCCCACTTGTGTGCTAGTAAATGGCTCCCTTCCCTACCAAAGTCTTCAACCCCTGATTTGTACTGCTGAATAATTCCTATCACAGCTGATTTCCAGCTACCAGTCCAAGGTCTTGGAACTCAGAGTTGGGAAGAGGAACAGTGGAAGTGACCCTGTATAGGTCACAGAGCTCAGCTAAAGTGCTTTGTGGGCTTCTGTTCCCAGGACCCGCAACCAGTCTAAGGACAGTCCCAGCAAGTCCACTGGTAGATGAAACCATGCAGATAGGGCCAAGTGGCATGGCCCTAGTCAAGACTGCTTTAAACTTGCCCACTGCCAGCCAAGACCCACAGAGCTGCCCAAGCAACCCATAGCCAGCCTCAGACCCAAGAGGAAGGCCTGAAGGGACTGGAAAACTGACTCTTAGCTTTCTGAGCTCTTTGATAAATTCTATTGTTTTGGCAATTGCATGGCTTTACCTATATTATTTTAAGCAATTATTTTTATTGTTGTTTGTTACACAGCAGTAGCTAACTGATACACAACCATTGCTACAGTTTTCCCTTCAGTTTTGTGTATTATTGATACATTACACAGTTTGCATCTGTCATCTGAAGTTTCTACTCCAATCTGTCAAGGAGTGGGACTTGTCATTCAGCAAAGCACAGACAGAGCATGAGGGTTTCTGTGTGTGTAGTGAAAGCAAGTGCTCACCTGTGAAGGAAAGGCCATGGTTCCTGTTTTCTTGTGGAGCAGCAACCATCTGCTCTCTGTGCTCAGAGAGAGGACAAGTGCTTAGTTTTGGATGAGGATGTGTACAAGGCCCATCTGGCACAGGCGATGCAGAGCAGTGGAAGGCAGGAGAAATCATCTAACACCTCCCAAGAGATGGAAGTAATTTCCAAGCTGAAAGAGGCCACACAGCATACAGGACTGTCATGAAGCACCATGTCATGATTTAATTGGTGGTGTCTGCGCCACATGAAATCATGGCATTTTAGGATTAATGGCAGCTTCCACTTGACAAGATAGAGCATCTCTTATGTCTTTATTTCCTTAATAGGCCACCAACTCCAAGATTTGCCAGTGGCGCTGACTTTTTATTCCTCCTTCTATTTAGGCCAAGAGCCTAAATGTGAGACAGACCAGGAGCAATCAGTCTGACTGGCAAGAATGTCAAAGAGCCACAACCTTCGCACTTATTGCCCTGATCACAGGATATGGGGTGGGGGCTCCACCTCTATTCTTTCCTGCTTGCTTTGCATTCAGAGCAACCCTGAGACACAGCAGTGGAGGTGTCAGTGGTCCACTGACAGATGAGGAAAGAGAGGACTTGCTGGTTTTCATTTGCGGCTGGGGTGGCCCCGAGGCCCCACACCTAGCTGGATGCTCTGCAGACATTTTATTGAGCAGGGCCTAATGTTTACATCCTATGCTAGGTGCTGCAAAGTTGGCAGCTGAGCCATGTACTGGGCTTCTGAGAACCCACAGAAAGCAGGGCTGCCTTCCTGGCTCAAGAGCACACTTGCTGCTGGGACCTGAGCACATGCCCATGGAATGCATGCTAAGCCCAGTCCCCAGGACCACTGCCCACTGCTGTGGCCTGGCAAGTGCCCACACCTGGTGACAGGTATGAAGTCCATGGTCTGTGGGGGCCTTTTTCCCCAGGCTGAGGCTACCTGCTCTCCTAGCAGCAGCTAACAAGTTCATATTGGTAACAGGTATTCGTAGGGAGCCTGTAAATGGTTTAGCTCCAGGTGGAAGTTTGCGTGGACATTGTCATTCCCGTCAATCAGTATGTGAGCTACTGCCTGGGGTGGCAGAGAACCTGACCTGAGAAGGGGCTGCCGCTGACTATACAGCCCATCACAGCAACTCAGCTCACTCCACCCAGAGATGAGCACCAGAACCTGCCGAATCTCACTGCCTCGGTGTGCTCCCACATTGGCCCAGTCCAAATGCCCGCATCTGAAGTGAACAGTGCTGATGATACTTATTTCTGGAGTTGACTCTCTAGACTGCTTGGGAATAGGAATGCCATTGTGGGCCAGTGGCAGAAAGGTATCTTCTTTTAGTGTTTTTTGGGTTTTTTTTTTTTTTTTTGCAGCTTCACTCCTGATTGCAGTAAAATGGTGTCACTTGGCCATCCATGTCCCCTCAATCTTCCTCGGGTACAGAATCTTCAGATAGCCAGAGGCTAGGATTTATGGTTATAGCTAGAGACAGGGCTCAGTGTAGAGCAGGGTCAGGGCTTAACCTATGCCAGGGTCAGGCCTCTGCCTATGAGAGATGAGGGCTTGGTTCCTGGCCAGGGTCAGAGCACAGAAAGACCAGCTCAGTATAATTTTCAGGGCACAAGCGTCGATCTGAGGTTGGATACCAGGGTGTATGTCCACTCAGAGGGTCGCTCTGGCCTGGGACAGCTGAGGGACAGCTGAGGGACAGCTGACACTGTCACACCTCCCTCGTCAACCTCAAGTCTCTGGCTGGTCACAAGGCACAGTCTCTGCCCTGCACAGTATCACATGCTGCTAAGTGAGAGTAGGCTGGGACCATGCACCTGTGCCGCCCAGTCACCTCTGCCCCTTCCTGCTGGGTATGGAGTCTGTGCCAGACCTGTGCTGCTCTCACCTTCTCGCAGCCCAGGCAGACTGGCCAAGCACAGCCTGTGTGGCTTCCTGGGCATCCACCGGTGAGGCGGCAGAGTAGGCGTGTCCTGGCTGATGGGCCCTGCACGAGCTGAGCAGTGGAGGCGCACTGGCCTTGGAGTGGGCTCTGAGTGAGGCTTGGGAAGCCCCGGTGTCCTCCTTCTGCATCCTGGCCTGGAGGCCCCAGGCCCTGGGGGCAGGGAGGAACTGCAGAGGCTTTGGTTCCCTGGCCTCTCCAAGGGTCTGTCTGTGCACCCTCCCTCTTTGCTGGGAAGCAGGACAGGTGCTGCTTTATTAAAACTGTTCATCAAAGTGAAATGCAAAGCACAGGAGGTGCAGGAGGGAAGGTGAGGATGTGGAGGGTGAAGCTCTCTAGGTATGATGTGGAAATGTCTCCTCCAGGACAAATGGGAGAAGGTTGGAGAGTCTTCCATGCATACAGCTCCACCTCTGTTTCCTTGTGGTGCTCAGACTGTGCATGTCTGGAGCTGGATGTTTCTGAAAAGTCACAGAACTTACCAAATTCAAGCTCTGCTTCTGTGGACATGAATCCATTTCATTTCTGCCTCTGCCTGTGAGTGGGAACTCTAGTTCTCTATTATAGATGAGGAAGTCGACTTGCAGAGAGGCTCAGCAGACTTGTCCGGTTCGAACCCACTTGTCCACAGAAGACCCCATGTCAGCTGTCAGGCTCACCAGAAGCATCCATCCAGGTCTGGTTATATCACAGGCCCTCACATCTGGCCTTGTCACAGTCCTATGGGTAAGCTTTATTATTATTCCCATTTTACAGATGAGGAAACTGAGGTTCAAGGCCATCTTGGGGACACCAGCTCAACCTCTCTGTGGTCTGTAACTTGGGACAGCCATGGAGACTCCTGGCATTGATGTGGCTGTGAGCTGCCTTTTGTATCTAGCCCACCTCACTTGTGCATTCTGAGTTGATAGATCTGGTCCTGTGCATCCATGCCAGTTGGCCTCATTTGTAGACTCCAAAGCAGCCTCTCAGATGTAGATCATCACTGTGTCTAAAGACCCTGCCAAGTGCAGTGGGTGTGGGGGCTCCAGGGCCTCCCACACATGCACACACACCCAAGAGTCCCGGGGTGGGTGCTGACTACCCTGTGGGATGAGGTCTGGGGCCCTGAGGGCTGTTGGAGTGGCTGCTCATCATGCCACTGTGCAGGGAGGAGGTGAGGGTGATCACAGGAGAGTGAGGCTACTATTAGCACCCGGCAGTATTGATGGCATCGTTACCACCATTGTCATAATCACACCCCAATAGGGGCAGCGTGGCCACCTTGAAGTTGGTATCTCCAGGCAGGGGCTGAGAGCTATGCCTGGGTGACCCCGCCTGTCCTCACGTCACTGTCATTGTCCCAGCATGCAGACAAGGACTCTAAACTCTGAGAGGCCAGTCAGCCCAGTCTAGGTCCAGCAGCAAGGCTGGCTGAGACATCTCAATCAGAGCCTTTGCTGCCCACACCCACAGGACTCTCACACTGGGTCACAAACTGTCTCCTGGGTGTCACTCACTGTGTGACAACTGAACAAGGGGATGGAGTGGCAGCTGACACTGTCACACCTCCCTCGTCAACCTCAAGTCTCTGGCTGGTCACAAGGCACAGTCTCTGCCCTGCACAGTATCACATGCTGCTAAGTGAGAGTAGGCTGGGACCATGCACCTGTGCCGCCTAGTCACCTCTGCCCCTTCCTGCTGGGCAGCATGGTTGCTGCTGTCCTAAGGCTCCTCAGCAATGAAGGGAGTGTCTGTCCATAGGCAGTGGACCCTCAGCAATGAAAGGTGTGTGGTGACTCAAAGAGACAGTGTACTCAGGTTCTCTGAGATGTGACCCATTGTAGGGTGGTCCTGATATGGTGTGAGGGGTCTGGGGAGACAGATTCTAAGGAGTGCTGTGGAGGATTGCCCATTTTTGGATCATTTCATGGAACTGAAATGATTTATTTCATCGATTTCTCTCTCTCTCTCTCTCTCTCTCTCTCTCTTTTCTGTTTTCAACTGCACTGATTTGAGCTTTTATTTGTTTCCCTTCTGCTGCCTGCTTTGTACTTATTTTCTCTGCTAGGATCTCAAGGCAGGAGTGTAGATCAGTGCTTTAAGACCCTTCCTCTTTTCTAAGATAAGTGCTAAGTGCTAGAAGATTCCCTCTGAGCACTATTTTAACTGGGTCAACAAATTTTGATACATTGTGTTTTTGTTTTTATTTGGTCAATGTATTATCAAAAATTTTCCCTTGAGACTTCCTCTTTCAGTTATGGGTTATTTTTTGAATGTCTAGTGATTGTCATGTTGCCTTTTTGTGACAGATCCCAGCTGGTTCCATCTTGCTGGAGAGTGTACTCCATGATGTCTTGTGTTTTAATTTGCTAAGGTTTGCTTCATGGCCCAGGACATGTTCTATCTTGGTCTATGTTCAGGGGGCTCAGAAAGAACACACGATCTGCTGTTGGACAGAGGGGTCTATCAAGGCTGAGTTGCCTTTCCTCTTTGCTCTAATCTTGTCCAGTTATTTCATGGGCAATAGAGAATGGACAGCTCCAACTATAACTGTGGATTTGTCTGCTTCTCCTTTCAGTTCTGTATTTGCTTCTGCAATTTGCAGCTCTATTATTTGCTGCATCTATGTTTAGGATTTCTATGTTTTTTGGTAGATTGACATTCTTACCTCTGTTTTCTCTTGCTCTCATTTTAAAGCGCCACGTCATTGACATATGGTAAGAAATCCTGCTTCTTAAGGACTGATGTTTGTGCATCTTTTCATTTGACTTCCCACTGGCCTGCTCACCCTGAATTAAATCCATTGTTGGCAGCCTCTGGTCAGGCCATGTGCTTTAATCCTCTTTGTCATTCTGTCTTCCACTTAGTGAATTTTGATCATTTACATTTCATGGAATGCTTAAAATGTAAGGGCTACCATTTTAGTTTTGGTTTTTTTTTCTGCCTTCTGTAGGTTACGTGAATGATCCTTTAAAAATGATTCCTTTTCTGATCTATCTATTCTGTTTTTGAGCAGTGCTTAAATGATATTGTACGTACATAACTTTTTAGTCTATCAGTGACAGGGAAGACACCATACTTCCTTTTATGCTCCTTTATTTCCCTTGTTTCTAATGTATTTAAAACATCTGCATACAAATTTAGAGCCCTAATAAGGCTATATTTAGTTGAAGTATAAAAACTAATATTGGAAACTTAGAAGGAGAAGGGAAATTTACTACATTTAGCCATATTTCATTTTTTCTGTGTTTTTCCTTCCTGTTGATGTTCTGCGATTCCCACTTTTACCATTTCCTTTCTGTTTAAAGAAACCCTACCAGCCATTCCTCACAAGCAGGATTGCTAGTGACAAATTCTTGTACTTTTCTTCCTCCTGAGAATGTCTTGATTTCTATTTCATTCCTGAAGAGAATTCTTGCTGGATATATGGTTCTGGGGTGACAACTTTTTCCTTTCCGTATTTGAAAAATGTGGTGTCACTTCCTTCCAGCCCCCATGATTCCTGGTGAGAAATGCACTGTCATTCTGCTTGCTTTTTCCTGTTGATAAGGTCTTGCTCTTCTCTAGGCGCTTTGGAGATCTTTCTTTCTGTCTCTCTCTCGTCTTGTTTCTAGAAGATTTATGGGTTTCACTGGAATCATCTTGTTTAGGGCTCACACTTGATCTTGAATCCGTATGTTTATGTCTCACTTAATTTGGGAAATCTCTAGGTATGATTTCTTCCATTGCATTTTCAGGCCTCCCTCCCTCCATTCTCTTCCTTCTAGGACTCTGAGGATGATAGTGTGGTCTTTCACTATAGTCTCCAAGTCCCTGAGCTGTGCCTCATTTTCCAGCACCTTCCTGTTCGTTGCCCACACTGGCTTAGTGTCTTAGAGCCTCTCAACACAGATTCTTCCCTCCGTCCTCCTTGTTTTGCTGAGGAGCCACACACTGAGTTTTAAAATTTTTGTGACTATAATTTATAGTTCTAAAATTCAATTTTTTCTATCTTTTTTTTTCTGGAACTTTCTATTTCTCTGCTGATGCTTTCTGTTTTCCCATTGGTGGCAGGCACGTTCATGACTGCTCACTGATACTTTTTACGACAGCTGCTTTAAACTCCTCCAGGTAATTCTAACATCTGTCATCTTGGGGTCAGCCCCTCTCAACTGCCATTTATCACTCACTTCGAATCTCCTTGGCTCTCATCCTGACTAATGCTTCCTGATGGGAACCTGGACAACTTGAGCATCATGTTCTGACATGCTGGATTCTCTGTTTTGGTGACATCCAGCACTGCTCTGTGGGAGAAGGTGCCACCTCCCTACTGTCAGGGGGGGATAGATGTACAGGTGCTCGGTTGGCATCTATTGTCACCATATGGTGCTGATGACATGGTATGAAGCCTCGTTGCCCTGGTAGGAATGAAGACCATGGGTCTCACCTACCTATTGTGAGGCCACCCCAATGGGGTGGGGACCAGGCAGTGACAGGGACATTTAGAGGATAAGAAGAAAACAGAAGATATGATAATAAGGCATGTAGAAAGCAGAGATACCAAGGGAGAAGTTTGTAGAGAGTGCAGGGTCAAGATGCAGAGCAGAGAGAAATCTTGGTGAAATGGAGACAAAGCCCTCCTGTATGACCGGAGTCTTGGAGCCACATTGCCTAGAGTTATGGGTAAGCCAGGACTTCTTGCCTCCTGAAGGAAAAGAGGCTCTTGTCTGAGACTAGGCCCCGAGTCTGGCCTGCTGAGGATGGTCTGGAAGGTCTGCACCCTCTCCTGTGTGGGGGCTTGCCTCTCCACCTCCCACCCATGTCTACCTCCCAGACTTCGCCCGGGACCCTCCGCATTTCAGCTTGACAAGGTTCTGGGAGTGTGGGCTTGTGTGGCTCAGACCTTGGGGCCACAATTCTAACTGTATAAACTCTCAGTGTCAAGTCACACACTGGCATTTGGGCCCCTGTCTCAGCATTTGCCAACTCTGCCTCCTGCAGGGAGATTGGTATAGACATAGTCTGAGTGTGGCCAGTATGATGAGGAAGATGTGGGTGCAGGAAGGACCCATGGGAGGGAAGCTGCATCTTGTAGCCTACAGTCTATAGGGGAAACAGGTCACACAGTCATTTTCCAGACCTGTTACCACGTGCTAGTAATTTACACCCTCTCTAAGTTTACCTAACTTGTGCATGAGTTTACATATGCATGTGTATAAGCATGTGTGCATGCATGCATGTTCATGAGGGCATATGTATATGCACCGTTGTCTGCCTTCCTTCTGAGAGTGTGGATTCCAGCACTGTTTCACCATCAAAGTTTTCCTTTATATCCATCCCTTTGCTGGTCACAGAGTGAACTCGCAGAATGTATCATCAAATTAATGAACTCTGAATGAAGAGGACATGGACACGTGCATTCTATCAACAGGAGCTGGAAACAGCTGATGCATCATGTCCCTGCCCCGACCTGTGCCAGCGTCTTCTGTTTTTTTTTTTTTTTAGGTTTTTGGAGATAGGGTCTCTCTTTGTGGTTCAGGCTGGCCCTGAGCTCAGCCTCAAACTCACATCACAATCCTCCTGCCTCTGCCTCCCGAGTGCTGGGATTACAGGCGTGAGCCACCACACCCGGCACTGTGGTATGTGGTATTGGTTGCTGCTGGGGTGAGTCTCCACACCCAGTATTGTTATGTGGTTACCGGGAAATCGAACCCGGGTCCTTGCGCTTGCGAGACAGGCGCCGGAACCACTGAGCTAACTCCCCGGCCCCAGCGTCTTCTGTTTTGTGCTTTTCAGATCTGAGGGTGTTCGGGGACTAGCGAGGGGGACTTCTAGGCACGATGGCCCTAGGCACTGACTCCAGCTTCCTGGAAGGCATTTGGCCCTGCAGTGTGGATGATTTTGAATGCAATAATTCCCATCTATGGTGTATCATTACAAAATAATTGCACCAGAGTCAGTGAATGCGCAGGGAAGTGTAGTGGACCCTGCTGGTTACAGGACACTGTACTGCAAAACTGGAAATGAACAAAATGTCCATGGGCAGCAGGGCTGTTAAGTACAGGATGCCAGGTCCAAAGCACAAATTCCCTGAAGCCAGCCAGGCAGTGTGGATTTGCGTTTATTGATGTAGAGAAACGCCCTTGGCATATATTATTGTAAGGAAGGCAGACTGCAGAGACCACGGGTTGTGCGTCCCAAGTGAGGCCACTGTAAGGCTCTCTCTCCCTCTGCACTCTAGCTCTCAATAAGAATAATGGAAAATACAAAGATTAAAAACCTATTTACTGCTGTGTTAAGGGTGCCAGCGAACGAGATCGTCAGTAATTTTCTTTCACTTCATCATTCCTTTAGGTATCGTCTTCGTTTGTTTATTTTACGTCGTTTGCAGTCAATGCTTATTACTTTAATAACCATAAAAATGTTATTTTTATACTGAAAGTGATTCTTTTGTGCTCAGTGCTGAAGGTGGGGCCTTGTTGATAGAACTCCCCTGAACTCACCAGGAGGAAGGAGATCTATTTATGGTGGTGCCTGAGCCCTGTGAGGCTGGTGCTGAGGGAGGTGAGTTCATGTAGATGCCGAACCTCTCCATTCCCTGCCTTTGTCTTTTTATTTCTTGATTTCTGTTTTTGTGGTGCTGGAATTAAACACTAGGCACTCGTGTACTCCAAGTATGTTCTCTGCTTCTCAATATGGACTTGAGAGGACACTACTCAATTCACTGTAAGCTCCCAGTAATTTCATGTGTAGAAGAATCCCTTTACCCTCAGTCACTTGAAAGAGTAGCTGCTCTCACGCCCTCTCTGGTCCCATATCTGTGGAGGAATCGTGTGATGTCCTGCTTTGTCTGGGTCAAGCTGCCTTGACACCACAGCTCTAGACCGAGGGGGCAGCCCAGGTGTGTTTGCAGCAGTACTGTGGCTTCTTGCTGGCTTATGTCCCCTTCTCATGGGGAAATAGGCTCAGAGAGGCCCTGGGACTTGCAGACGAGGATGCTTTTGCAACAATCACAATAGCTTGTCATCTAGAGCCACCAGACCTTCCTCAGGGCTTCTAGGCTGTGGGGTATCTGGCTTTGGGGACAGCCAGACATCAAGTTTGAGATTGCCACTGTTTCTGTCACATTGTTACTTAACACAAAGAACCTTTTTCTTTCAGAATAATTTTGGATTTACAGATGTTTCCAAAGACAGTGGAGAATTCCTGGATACCTATCCTTGATTTCTCTTGTGTATAACATTTATGTTGCTATGGCACATCCGTTAAGACTAAGGAAAGGACCTTGGTACAATGCTCTTAGCTATACTCGACACTCATCTGAGTTAATCAGTTGTTACCTGTGCTTCTTTTGTGTCTCAGGATGAGGCTCCCCTTGGTAGTGACAGTTTCACAGATTTACTTTGCTGTCGGTGGCCAGTCTTCTGTGGAGTGTGACTATCTCAGTGTGTCTCCCAGTATCAGCTGGAACATGTGTCTGGGAGCCCACCAAGCTAAGGTGCATTCACCTCATAGCCTGCTGCCAGCATGGCTTGTCACTCTTCGTGTAGATATTGGTCACCAGACTGAGGTCATGTGTCAGTTTTTTTTAATGCCTCTTTTATATGCTGTGTAATTTTAGGGAAAGACACTGTACACAACCCTAGTTGAGAAGCAGAAGTTAAAGGCTATACTTTCAGGGATCATTTCTATAGTTGGAGAAGCAGAAGTTATATTCTATGTTTTAGAGAGAAGGGTATGCCTAAAACATTTGGGACTTTTGATATAGATAAGTTATTCTATGTAAGTACATATGTTCTGCTTGTCTGTCTGTCTGTCTGTCTGTCTATCCATCTATCTGATCTGATCTGATCAGATACCATTTTCCTTGTGGAAATATCAGCATTTCTGATCAGAGAAAGTCCCTTGCTGTCCTGTGGGCAGCTTGGGAGGCTGAGTGGATGAAGCTGTGGTTTAGAGTAGCAAAGAGTGCCTGTGTTGGAGCTACGGAGTCCTGGTAGTGGTGTCCACCCTGAAAGTGTCATGCTGCCCAGGCTTGAGCAGAAAGCTCCTCTCACCTTGCCTCGGGGCCTTTGTACCTGCTGGTGGCCACCCCAGGTCTTCCCACACTGCTATTTCCCTTCTTTAGTTCCTGGGTCAGGTGTGCAGCCCTTCTACAGGCAGCCTCTTGCCCCTCTTGCACTCTTGGCTCAGTGCTCTATCCATGCCCTTCCTGTGTCCAAATCCTAGGGCTTTGTCCCTGCCCCTCTCTGCTGCTCTGTGGGACTGTGCCTGGTGCCTGGTGTCTGGTGCTCCTTCTCCTTGCAATCCTGGTGCTGGTGGGGACAATCCAAGCTTCCAGCTGCAGAAACAGCCCCAGTGGAGAGACAAAAGGCTCACGTGTGTTCTCTGGGACTCTGGGTTCTGATTTCAGCCTCAAAAGAGCAAGCAGCCTTGGTTTGATCACAGCTGGGCAGGCAGCTTTATTATGCAAAGGGAAATTGCTGAAGTTGCAGTTGGATCTGGGGAGGGAAAAGAGGTCTTTGCTTTGGTTGAATCTCCAGGGCCCCTCCCCTGATGCCCACGTAAGTGTTTCCAGACTCTGCTAGGTCTCTCTTCCCTCTTTGTTCTGCACAGACTCTCCTCATCTCCCCAGTGGGACCCCAGGTGTGCTGTGGGCTGCTCAGGCTCACTCTTTACGGCAGTAGCTCCTGAGAGAAGAGAAACTGAATTCACTGATGGGGCTTCCTGTGGCCCAGCAGGCCCACCTCCCTGTTTTCCAATGGGAAATGGGATCAGCGGTGTTCTGTCCAGGCTGCTCAGTCTGTGGTGTCTCTGTCATGGCACCTGGAATGGATGTAGCCAGAAGCCTTGCTCTTCTAGTGCCAGCTCTGTTCCTTGTAGGCAGTGTGCCTTGGGTACAGCCCGGGATTGCGCTGAGCTGGCCCCTTTGCTAGCAAAGCCAGTCCACCCAGCCCCGGTGAACCTTACATAAGGGCCACCATAGAAAGATCAAGAGCTTGCTGAATAGACCTGCCCTCAGGCAGCTGCTCCCAGACTCTCATAGGTGGGGAGTGGTGTCACTGCCAGTTTTATCTTTTGCCCTATGTGACAGTCCTCATGGTGCCCCATAAGGGCTTCCCTTGGGAGGCTCAGAGAGGCAGTTCTCAGCTAGTGCACAAGCCCCATCTCAGGCAGCAGGCAGGTGGTGCCTGATCCCTGGCCGAACATAGCAGTGGTAAAGGGTCCATACTTCTGCTCTAATGCAGTGTGGTGGTGCATTTGGAGAGTTCAGAAAAGGCCTCCTTCTGGGAAGTGAGGACAGAAAGAACTAGGGAAAGCCACTCATGGGCAGATAGGCAGCACTATCTGCCTCATGCCTATATCCGCCCTCTGCAGGTACAGCACCCTGTCACAGAAGGGTTCTGGGGTCCAGCAATAGCAGTCATTTATTAACAGTGGCTACTACTAATATTTATAATAGTAATAACAGATCACATAATACTAATGGACTCACAGCACTCTTTTTCTAAGGTGTACCCCTTAAGGAATACTAGGAAAATAGAAAGAAAAAAATAAATAAATCACACTCCCAGTTCACCTCATCAGAAAGATGCTTCCTTCCTATGGAAGGGCTGGATTTTCCCCGCCATTTTAACGTTTTCTCTCTTAACAACATCTGAACTTCACATCATATGCATTTCCACGTCTTCAGAGAAAGTCTTATAAGCTCTTTATTTAATAAAGAAATTAAGCCTCTGTCTGTCATATTTGCTGCAAATATATTTTCCAGGCCTTTTTTTTCCTTTTGCCTTTCTGTTTGATGCTTTAATTTTGACAGGCACACAATTTTCGTTTTTATACAGTCAGGTCTGTCCATATTTTCTCCTCTGGCTCCTTGTATTAGTTCTAAACTTAGGAAATCGTTTCTCTCCTGAGACATGATGAATATTAAATTCTACTTAATTCTCACTTTTCTGTGCCCTGATTTCTTAAAAACTGTACTTAATGCTAATCCTGATGGAATTCAACGAGGTGGGGAGAGAGGCGGAGGCGGGCACAGTGTGGCAGAGCAGGGACCTCCTGCACACTTTGAGCCCACCCACCAGCACTGGTGCCCTTGTCTGACCGAGCCCGGCCTCCCCATCCTCGCTGACCAGAGAGGAGTGAGCCTCATAGCCTGCAAATTTACTGCCAACAGAACAAGTGAGTTAAAACCTCAAAATGCCCAAAAGTCGTCCCAACAGCAATGACCCCAGAATAAGCCAAGTCACTGCTGCTGGGCTATGTGTCTGTGGGACTCTAGCTCCCGCTCCTGAGGTGCTGCCTCAGGGCTGGTCCCAGCTCCCTTAGCCTTCTCTGCTGCTCCCAGCCATTGCCCTGCAGTCCCCTACACCTGCTGACTGTTCTCCAAGGGACTCCCTTGGACCCTGGATCTGCCAGATACTGTTAAGGGGTGCTGAAGAATTCCCCTCTGCTGCTTCTCTCAGGGCAGCAGACTTTGCTGCATCTACATGTGAATAAGCCACCCACCAAGGTTTGATGTTTTTAAATGGTGCCCCAGAAAGTGGTCAATAGCAGTAGTTTGCAGGCTCAGACTGGCTGGAGGCCAGGCTCCAGGTCATCCCCCTTACTTATGATCCATGGTCACTAACCAGCCTGAGCAATGACGCCTTTGTGAGCCCTCTCTCCTGTGAGACAGAGTGGGAGACAGGAGATGAAGTTCAGGAGTGCAGCAGGCTGGGTTAGGAGAGGTTCTGTGATCCCCATCACCCTGATGAAGGGGAACAGTGCCAGGCTGGCAGGGGCTCCAGCCCGTGATATGCGAGCCTGTTTATGCTCCTTTAAGATCTGAGGCCAGGACTAGTGGTTGATCTTCCACGTCCTTCCAGATCAGCCCTGGCAGCTGGGATGCCTGTGTCCCACCTCTCACCTTCCGGCCCTCCATCCTTCCTCCGACAAAATCTGCCTGGTGGCAGAGTGAGGAAGAGCTGCATTCCAGGAGGAGGCTGGAATGGGAAAGGGTTCCAGTGACCCAGAAGGGTCTGCACCCAAGGGCAAGGTACAGCTTTCACTGTGGGACAGAGCCAGTGAAGCAGGGCCTGAGAGCTGGCAGAGTGAGTGGGGGGTGGGGGGGGTAGGGAGCAGCTGCTGCCTGCAGGAGTGTTCAGGGGACACTCAGGACAAGGAAAAACTGCCCTTAGCAAGAGCCGAAGCCTCAGACTCACTAGTCTCTCAGTGGACAAGGACGTGGCAAGGTAGAGACAGCCAATGTTAAATTCCACCCCTGTCCTCAGCTCCAGCCCTGAGGAGGCGCAAAGGGACACCTGCACTTCCATTGCTCAAATAGGGTGGCAGGACCATAGCAGGCAATGCCAGGATTATGAGGAGGCAGGGCTGGGAAGTGAGCCCCTCCTGTATGACCCTACTCCTGAGGCCCAGGCCTGGACCCAGTATCAAGGGCTGGGTTGGGTGTTGGTGGCAAGGGAGCAGGTGGGCACTGAGACCCAGTTTCAGCCTTGCCGAATGAGGTCCTGGCACCAGAAGAGGCTCTCTGGAAAGGCCATAAATTGCCACGAGCTGATGGATGGGGGATGGAGCCGAGCCATTCCTTGGCATTTGGGTTCCAGCATGTTTATGGGATTCCGAGATGCTCGCCAGGTGGAAAGGGAGTATTTGGCCTATTAATTTCCTAGTTAATCATGCAGGACATTTGGTAATTAGAGCGCTTGCCATCCCATCTCAGTGGCCAGCCCTGGGCTGAGCAGTAACTCACTCTCAATGATGCAAACAATGCCAGAAGCCCCAGCCGTGGGGCTGGCTGCAGAGGTGCTTCGCTGAGTCCTGAATGATGGGGACTGTGCCCTCCTACAGGAGTCTGTGTCTGTAAGCAAACCGAAGATAAAAGTAAAGGATGTGCCCAGGTTAAGAGCTGGTGAGTGGGAACGTGGGGTTTGCTTACAGACATCAGCCTTGAGCCCCCAAGGATGGCCAGAGAATGCCCACAAAGCAAGGTCCTCTGTGGGACTCTGGCAACCCATGCTCCTGTCTTCTTTGAATCAGTGCCTAGATTTGTGGGTGGCCCGAAGGAAACAGCAGCTTCTTTCACACCTCCCCACTTCCTGACCGAATTCTCCTTTCCCAGAAAAACAGGAAAAAGCTAAAGTCACTGCCAGGAGCCTTGACACGAGGGGAAAGACAGACAAGAGTCACCATGTGCTCGTTCCCCATGTGTGCTAAATGGTTATTAGAAATAGGAAAACAAGTGTTCTTAGACTAATTGACTAAAAATCCTTGAAGTTGACACAAGTTGGAAAAAATAACAGGGAAAAGATGCAAAAACATTCAGAAACAGCTGAGCACATCTTCCTGGAAGTCACGTGCTGCATTCGGTGAATTTTCATTACAATTACCTACTAAGGCAGCAGTGTCCTTAGTGGAGCTGTCTACCTTGTCCTTGAAAGGCTTCCAGTGGAGACAGCCAGGGAATGAAAGGACCAGGAAGAGGGCTGCTGTAGAAGCAGATGGCCCACTGCCCCTGGCACTGGCATGAAAACCCTCATCATTGCCTGTGGGGGGCACAGGAGGAGCCCAGGAAGCTGTCACGAAGTGTGACAGGAGTTAGTGTGAAGGGACTGTGGACCAGTTGGGGTGGTATCAGCCCTGCCCAGAGCCAGAGAGGCCTACCTGGAGAAGACTGGATTCGGAGAAGGCTGCAAGGCTGAGACACAGATATGCCAAGAGATATGGAAATGGTTTTATTCTGCACAGTTCAAGATGTCCACGAAGAAGCAGAGAGGCTGGAGAGGAGAGGGAGAGGGAGCAGATCCCCAAGGCCCAACATGATGAGTCCACTGTGGCCTTTGCTTCTAGGAAATGGAAAGAGGGTCCGGATATTCCCAAAGTAGTTTCCAAGAATCCCATTGACTCTGGGGAGCTGAAAAGAAAGACTGAGAATTAACAATGCAGAATCAGAGAAGGCACCACTGTTGTTCTTAAGAGGGAAGAAGTCTAGACATCCTCATCTTTTTGAAGCACTTCTCCATGGAAGCTGTTGCTATCCCTGTCCTGTAGGTGAGGAAACTGAGCGTTAGAGGACGCACAGTATAAGCCCAAGACTGATCCCTCTGGCCTTAGATGTATGGTCACTTCCAGTGACCTGGCCCTAAGGTCATATTAACACCATGTACTCAGAACTGCCACGCCAGAGAACCACAGAGAGGCGACTCTCACTCACAGCTCAGACCTCAGGTCTCTAGTCCCTAACAAGCTGCTCTTGCTCTTCTCCAGGGATCTGATCTTGGGACTTCAGCACTGAGAGGAGATGGCTTGGTTGTTTGTGGGGAGTGCTGAGTTTGGCTCTGGTTTTAGCCTAGAGCCTGTGTGTAGTAGTAGAGGCTTCACAAACGTGCCCTGAACAATCAGTCCCAGAGGACAAGTGCTCTTCAGCTGTGTGGAATGCCCTGACCCCAGGCAAAATCAACTCAGGCCACTGGCTCTAGTTCCAAAAATATCAGTTCACCATAATTCCTCTGTGTATCCCCAAATCTTTCTGATTCCTGCCTTTTACTTCTGCCCAGACCTCCAACTCAACTCCTTGCTTTGATTCCTCAATTCAAATCAAATAGAGACATTTAATTTATTTTAATTCCCTTCTACTTGATTCCTTCTGTTCAATTCGATTTCCTTTCTTCAGTCTGACCAAATTCAATTCTTTCAATTCGTTTCAGTTGTCCTCAGTCCAGTGTTATGACTTTGACCTAATCCTGACCACTAATTCAACTTCAGTCAATTTTTCCCTTCCTGTCCATGCTGACTCACCTCGCTTTGGGCCCCTAGCTTAGCCCACGGTGTCCTGGCTTCTAGGATGATCTCATACTGTCTGGTGTTTTCAGCATCTGCATCTTGCAGGGCACTGGCCTCCTTGACTTGGGATAACCAAGAGGCCCCATTAGGAAGAGAAAAAGAGGGGAGAAGAGGATGCTTCTATCCCCACTTGCTGTGAGGAGAGCTGTCAAATGCCTGCCACCTTACATGACCCCAAGAAAAAGATACTTTTGTCTTGGTCATTCTCTCTGTTGTACAAGAGGGTGCCAAGGCACATGGAGTCGATAGCATAACTCTACCTTTGTGAGAACCTGTTTAAGCCTTGAGCCTCTGCCATTGATGGTGGAGCTTGAGTTTGGTATTTACTTGAAAAAATTACATCATCTTTAGTTGATGAATTTACCCAGCAATGTTAAATGATTGCTGGGTGCTAATCACTGTTCCGGGCTGTGGGGATACAGAGGTGAGGGAGGATCAGTGATCATAGCCCAGTGCACCTAAGGATTATAATGGCAAGTGGCAGGTCACCTGAGCAAGGTGGGGGTGCCCCTGGCACAGGCTGGCTCTCCAGGCTGGGGTCAAGAAGTACTTCCTGGTGACAGACACCTGCACAGAGCAAGCACTGGCTGGCACCACTGGACACATCATCATGACCTCCCTTGGTGGCCAGGGGATGACCCTCCATCAGCATCAGGTGCATTCATGGACCTTCCCATGGGGCATGCAGTGACCCATGTCAGCACTGCAGGCGCAGACTTTGTTCTGAGCAGCTTTTGGCCCAGTTAGCTGCCTGCCACCTGATTCCTATTATACCTGTACTCGCTTGGCAATTAACATCAGACCAGCTTCCCGAGCTCCAGTCACTAAGGCGATGGCTCCTTAGTCCTTTTGGACCCACTGACTTTAGTGCTCTGGCTAAGCCTCCCACTCCCTGTGGCTGCCATCTCGCTTTTGCCTTCCTAGCTGAGTTTTGGTCTTCCAAAAGCAGTAAGACTCTGACAGTTAGACATATGTGCTAAGAGGATCATCCAAGAAGCAGAAACAAGGGCTTAGAGGCCGACACTGGATAAAAGGAAGTGAAATTAAAGTGAGGCAAAGAAAGGACTGAGGAGTTGGAGAGAACTGGGGACCTACTTTTCCTGTAGAAGGCATACGTTCAGAGAATTGCGAGATGGCTTATGACCTTCACTTCCATTTTCTATCCACCCAGTTATTTTGTGCTCTCTCTGCTCCAGGCGCACTTCTGAACCGTTGCCTGCAGAGCGGAGGAATCGGAAGTTCAGCACCTTGTCTCAGAAAGTGCCTTTCTGCCTCCTCTCTCCACACGTCACTTACCTCTGCTTCGGTCCTAAGGGACCCACTTAGCTGATGGCTAATCTGATCAAATGTGCTGCCAAGTCCCTCCTACAGGATGGGCACACATAACTGTACTTTTGTCTAAGTCTTACTGTCGCTGTTCCTCTACTCGGCCTGCCTGTCAGTTCTAGGGCCTCCAAGAGGTAATGAGGTAGCCTTCCTCGGGTGCTTGACCAAAGTTCTTCCTCAGCAGTGGTGGGAGGCAGACACCCAGGCAGACTGGCAGAGGAGCTGGCTCCAGCAAAACTGATGGCAGATATATCTTCACACCTGCTTAGGCCATTCTTGGCAGAAAGACACACAACAGTCCCTAAACTCTGTGTCCTGCCTGCAAATCTGTTCTGGGCATCTATGCTCCTCGGTTCCACCTCCAACTGCTCCTCAAACCACCGTAACACAGACAGCTGTGGTCCATTCGTTGTGGAGCTTTAGAGGTGCTGCCACCTTCCTGCAGAATGGCGTTGACCATTCTCCTGGTTTCCAGAGGCCCAGTTTCCTGTGTTGAGCATTGGATTTATAATGTCTGACCCTGGGGATGTGGCACAGGATGAAGCAGAGCCCGATCCTATGTGAGGACCCCCTAAACCATAAATTCTAAAAGGAAGACACTTGATTCAGAAGTGGAGGCCTCATAGTGGGTTCTAGCAATGTGAGGAGACACTAAAGACAGCATATTGATCTGCCTTTACCATCACCTTGTTTAGTGGCTACCTGATATCCTTGCTGGAGTTCCTCAGACAGTGAGCACCTGTGTTACCAGGTGGCCAGGACAGAACTCAGGTGGGAGAAATAGGTGTGTGCCAAGAGCTAACCAGGAGGCCTTGTGCTGGGGCTGCTTCTGGATTGTTGTGATGACAGAATTTTAGTGACAGTGTTAGAACCAAAATTCTTCCGCATTCTTTCCCTGGCCCTTGGATGGGGGCATCTTGTTCCACGTACTGGTTCTGTCTTGTAAGCAAAGGATCTGCAGTAAGTAGCTGTCATCCCATGGGGTTTCCAAGACAGTACTTAAGGGGCTGTAATTTCCGTGTCCCATGTGATCCATGGAAAACAACAGCACAAGGTGAGTTCTTCCAGGGAAGATTTGTTTCCACTGAGCTGATCTCTAGACTATGTAAGAGAGTGGCCTTTTCTCTAGGGAAGTTCAGACCAATTTCAGAGCAAAGGGGGATTCCACAGAGCAAACCTGTCCAAAAATAATCCTCTTCCCCACACCTCTCTGGGCCTATATGACTGTGCCCTTTGCTGAGGAGGCCAGAAACTTGTGACAGGCCTTGTAGCTCAGCCGTTCACTGGGTCAGCATGCCTACGGCCCCAGAGCTCTTCCCTCCACATTTTGCACAGCAGCCTGGTGGGCTTCTGAGGAGCTGGACTTCAGCACCTTGCTTCTGTACACAGCAGCCCAAGCCCTGTGATGTTCTGCCTCTCCACAGACACAAGCACCCATTGGGCCATCAGCAGCCACGTGCAACAGCCACCAGTTTGGGCTCTGCTTCTTCCTTTGCAACAACTCCAAAGGTCAGACATTAGAATCTCCGATGCTCAACACAGGAAGCTGGGCTCCTGGAAACCAGGAGAATGGTGGCACCTCTAAAGCTCCACCAGGAGTGAACCACAGCTGTCTGGGATTTGGGGTTTGAGGAGAAGTTGAGTAGAGCCTGGAGAGCACAGAACTCAGGTCAGATCTGCAGGCGAAACACAGAGATGAGCTCCAAAGAGGCCCAGAAGCAGAGCAGCTCTCAACTGGGAGAGAAGATGTCCCTGAAATCTTGGTGCTATGCTAGGAGGGATGAGGAAATCCTCGGAACTTCTCAGGGGCAGTTCATGGATGAAAAGGAAGATGTGAGACTCCCTTTGACATTCCAGCTCTGATGCACACAAGAGTTACCCTCTTCTGTCTCTCAGAACTTGAGTTTTTCTTCTTGGTCCAACTGTGTGATGGTTTGGGAGCTGCCGATCATCACTTGGCCCCACCCACTGCCTATAGCTGATTGGTACATAAACAGCTACCCAACTCAACCTGAGCCAATCATAGTTTTCCTGGAATTTCTTGTTACTAAGGTTGAGATTCTGGGGTCTGGTTCAAACTCCAGTCTGAGCTGCAGTCCTCATTTTCCTCCAGGTGGTGAGAGGAGGCTAAATTCAGAGGGGAAGGTATACTCCAAGGGCTGTGCTTATGAGGTCCTGCTTATGAGGTCCAACTGGTTGGGAACTAAGTATTCATCTTTAGAGCGCTTCGCTGTCACCCAGTTCCAGACACTACACTGTTGTGCTCCACCGCGCTGTTGTGTGGTGGGCACCTGCCCTGATACTTCCTGTGGTTTTCTTATTGTTCCCCTGCACAGTTGCTGGTACTGCACCTGGCCCTAAGCATACACTTAAGACTCATAGTCTAAGGAGATGAAAGCTGGCAATCCCGGGGGCTGGCTGAATAGCTGTCCTTGGGTGCTGTAAGCCAATAAATCCATTTTGTCTCAGTTTGCATGTGTTCTGTTTCTATAACTTGCAATAAGAAGCCTGAAAAATAGGACGTCTGTGGCCTTCGGACAGTCTGTCCTCTCAGCTCCTGAGCATGAGGACATGGTTTTATACCTGCAAAGGGCGAAGAAATGACAGAACCACTGAGGGACAGTGGGGACTAGAAGCCTGCCTGGCTCACCCAGGTTGGGGAGCCCAGGGTGGGCACTCAGGGCCCTGAGATCTGGGCTTCTGCTCCCAGGAGCAGAGAGGGAACAAGGACGAGCTCAGCCTCCCTTAGCAGCTATCTTTCCATCTGGAAGTGCTGGGGCCATGAAGTTGATCCTTGACCCCCACAGGGAACTTCTCTAAACATCCAAATAGACACTCTTCTTGCTCAAAGTGCATTGGGATCCCGCAGAATGTCTGGCCATGTGTCCCGAGATGACCCTGGGAGGCTTAGCTTTTCCTCAAATACTGCTGGGGAAGGTCAGGGAGGCCTTGTAGCTCCCCCAAATCTATCAGCATATTTGTGGTCCTCCTGGAGGCAAAACCCTGATTGGTACAATTGCTTGGGTTGTGTTTTGGGGTTCTTTTGTAACCTCCCCACAATCCTCTTGTGAGCCTCCATGATGTCACTGCACGTCTCCTGAGATGCCATCTGGATGCTGGAGAGGATGACTGGTCAGAGAGGTGAGCTAACATGTTGGATATCATGCAGCAAGTTGGCAGGGGAAGGAAAGGAAGCGCCAAGACTCAGCCCTCGCAGCCATCTCTGCCTGGCCAGCCTCAGGGGGTTCTGTGCCACCCACAAGCTCTCTGAGGCTGAGGGAGTGTTGGGGGGACAGCCTGCCTCTGCCGCCAGGCCACGCGCTGGGGTGTGCAGGAGTGACAGAGCTAATTTCCCAAACACCATCTGAGCCGAGTGCATGTTGATGAGGATGATGGTTTTTTAAATTTTAAATTAGAAATTACATTTTTCCCTTGCCAAAATAAAGATGAGAATCCAATGAATCCGGTTTGGAAAGGGGCTGCATCCAGGGAGAATGTGTCTGCCAGCCTCTCTGTTGGGCAAACAGACTGGAGCCTGGAGTGTCTGTGGACTGTGCCCTTCTCCTCTGCACCATGGCCTGTGGCTCGTCCGGGTCACAGTCAGGCAGGTGGACTTGGGCCACAGTGCTCACTTGTGGGCAAGAAGCTGGCTGTGACTGTGCCCTTCTCTGGGATGAAGGTATATCCTTCTTCTCCTTGGGTCATTGCTGTGGGACATGAGGCTCTGAGGAGGCCGCTGCTATCTCACTGTCCCTTGGGGTGGGACAAAGTGCCTTTGTCCCCAGGGAAACATTGGCATATGGAATACAAAAGAATAAGGCCATCCAGGTGCAGAAGCTCCACTGAGTGGAGGAGGAACAGCGCCCCCTGCAAAAGTCGCTCTCTTAGCTCTGCAAGGTCCATCGTGGTGCTGGCTTTGGCTCCCGCACAGCCTGCAGTGCTGAGCGTAGTGCCAGGGTAGGGCCTAGCACTGTGCTCTCATGGCATCACCCAAAGATGACGGTGCCACCTACACTGTCACTCCATTCTATAGTTGTGGAAACCAAAGCCCAGAAACTGGACTGGAGGTGCCGAGGTAATGAGGAGGCCTGGTGAGAAAGGGCGCCATTCCTATGCAATCAGGAGAGGGCGATGGCTGGCAGCTGGGTACAGTGGCTCAGGAGCCTTCCCCAGTGGGGCACAGCTCCTGAGAAAAGGCCTGAGCCTGGTCAGTGGTCAGCCCAGAGTGACTCCTCCCGGGAAGGCTACCATTGGCTCTAGCTGGGTCTTCCTTCTTTCATCAGTGCCTGCATCCAGTAGGCCTGGCTCTCAGGCCACAGAATCCCACATGACACTGTTTATAGGTGGCCAGGTTTTAATTTGCATTATCTGGATCCACTGTCATCCTATCTCAGAGGAAATGTGAAAAAGAAAAGTGGTCTGTTCCTGATGCCCCTCAAGCCCTGCTTTGGCAGGCCCGTCACAACATCTTTCTGGCCACCCCTTGTCTGCTGTAGTCTCTGGCTGGTTCTTCTCCCTACACCTCCTGCCCACAGGAGCCCCAAGCTGCCCTGCAAGTTCGCCTGCTGGTTTCCTCTCTGCCCTGTCTGTAAGGGCTCCCACTGTCCCTGTTGCCTGCCTAAGACCTAGGCCTAGCTGGTGTGGAGCAGAAGGCTTTGTGAACTGTGCAGAGTCAAGGAGTATGGGTGGGCTGCCCAGGCATGGATCTTGGATTTCGAGGACCTGGTGATGCTGATGACTTGGGAACCACCTTCCACATGGCTGCCCAAAGCTGTGGGAACCGCCCTCTGTGGGCTAAGCTCTGTGCTCTGCTCCAGACCTGACCGGCCTCCTGCCTTCCTGGGACAAGGTGAGAGGACTTTGCTCAGCCCTCGGCTTCCCTCTGTGGGCAGCTGTGGTCTTGTGTGCAGGCACAGGGATTACCGGCACAGCCCCCCTGGCTTCCCTGAACTGCTGGTCCGTCACACTGCAGACAGTGCAGAAGAATTTCATGAAAGGGACCGCTCGCTTTACTCTTGGGTTGTGATTTTATCTCTGCACAGAAAGCTTTCCTGTCCACTGGTCTTAGATATGTGCAGGCGTCAGCATGGTCCTCGGCTTAGCTCCGACAACTCCACAAACTCCCTATCTCCGGGCCCTGGCAGGAGAGTGTTGGTTGGAAATGAGGGTTGTTTACAGAGGTCCAGAGAGGCATGCACGGGGCACAGAGGTGGCCCTGGGGATCCTCCTCCTGGAAACCCAGCCCTGTGGTGACAGAAGGCCCCGGTGTTCCTGCCCAGAGCTGGCTGTGGGGCCAAGGATGTGACCCCACCTTGGAGGGACCCTTGCTGCTTCTGCCTGACAATGCACCCTTCCCAGTGTCCACAGACTTTCCTCCCCAGGCACATGTGCCTGTTTCCAGGTGGCCTTGTCACTCTGCTCTCTGCCAATCCTCTGGGCATGTTTTAATTTGCATTATCTGGACCCACTATAGCCCTCTGTCAGAAGTAGTGAGGGTAAAGAAAAAAAATGTGATGGTTTAAAAAAGGAAACAGAACATATGTCTATAGGGGGCAGGGTGGTGTAGGGTGGGCAGGGGAATGGGAAAAAGCTGAGAATTAAGTCATGTCATACACTGGTACAAATTCTCGATGTTGAGAGCGATCATTATGTGTATATAAAATGTACCAATAAAGAATTCAATGGAAAAGAATGGAATGTGAAAAAAGTAAGTGGCCTGGAAGTCAACCTGGAAGCCTCTAGTGAGAGTCTTGTCCCCTCTGGTGGTGGTACTGCAGTCCCCAAAGAGCTGAGTTCCATTTCCAGGGGCCTGCCCGCTCGCTGGTGGTCGCATGGCCAGTGACTTCACACAGGCTGTCTGGGAGAGGGGCTAGCAGCCTCAAGGCAGAGCTTTGCTTTTCTTTCCTCAGTGAAGAAGCTGTCCAGCTCTGTTTTACCTTTGTCCCTCTTGGTCCTTTGGTCACAGCCATCATTGCTTCTTTCCCTAAGGGACCCTACCTGACCTCCTCCTTTCTCTGGGCCCTGGAGCACTTGCCCTGGGAGCTCTGACCTTCAGAGATCCTCATGCCTAAGGGCCAAGACCAGAGAAGGTGGCCTGACCCTGGCGGTCCCTCCCACCTTTGTTCTTCCAGCCTGCATCACCTCACACATGTGGGCTCCTCCAGTTCCCCAGTACCCTGGTGCTTCTTTCCTTCCCTGTCTTTTCATCTGAGCTGTCCTGGAGTTTTTCCCCAGTCTCTTCATCTGACATGGGTCTGGCAGGCAGGCCCTGTCCAGACCCTGCAGTCCCTTGGCAGCCAGGGGCCGGCTGCCCGCCTGGAAGAGACTGAGCTCTGGGAATAGCCCACCACCTGTGTGAAGGAACAAAGAGCTTGAGAGCACGTGACAAGCAGGAAGTGCCTGTGGCCAGGGCTGTTTGTCTGGACATCCGGGACGTGACTTTGAGCCCTGTCCAAAAGTAGGGTTCAGGGAAAAGAGCCACCGAACTGGCAGGGCATGAAGCCCTTTTGTGCGAGGCGCAGGGTGGCCATGCTCAGCACTGTGGACCCCAGGGAGGGATGTCTGTTGGAGCCACTACACATCAAACTGGCCCTCACTTGGACTGTTCCTGTGCCCCAGGCCCTGAGTTCTAGGCCTGGAAGATACACTCCCCAGGGACTTCAGGGAGGGTGGAGACACCCACAGAACACCTCACTAGATTTCTGTCCTCTGCTGGACCCCCAGAAAATGGCTGCAAAATGACCTTTGGAGTCAGGGTGCAGTACTTGCAGTCTGTGGGGCACTGACTGAGTGACTTGGTTCTCTTGAGCTTCTTCCTTATTTCACCACAGGGCTAGTGAGGCCCAGCCTGTAGCAATTGCAGCCTATAACATGGTAGGGCATGAGAGGGCTGTGGGACGAGGTAGACAGCTGACATACGAGGGGCGCCAGAGCTGAGACTGCCTGTCTGCACCCCGGACACTCTCTGAGTAGCCAAGCTCCTCCCGAAGCCCTGATGTCCCTCAGAGAGCAGGACCCAACTCTCACCAGGTCCCCTGTATGGGAGGAGGGAGCAGAGTTGTGCCCAGCAGGGGGACACAAATGTGCCCATCCTGCCTGGGCTGGCAGCCGCTCAGTGGGCAAGCCCTTCTTTGTGTTCCCTCCAGTCTGTTGTGAGGTCTGGACTGTCAGGAGTTTTGCTGAGCCTGGGCTACAAAAGCCCTGTGAGGGACAGAGGTTTAGGCCCAGCTTAGGGGACATACAGAGGTTAGCTGGGAAGCTGGGATCCAGAGAGAGACAATGACTGTCCGTAGACCCTGGGGGAGCATCAACCTAGGATGTTAGGCTCAGGGAAGCTGCCTGGAGGAGAACTGGCCAGGCTTTGTACATCTCAGTTCTCACTAGGCCATTTATAAGACAGAAGACAGAAGGCACTGCCTCCCGAGAACCCTGCCATAAAAGGTCTGAGAGCAGCCAAGGGATTGGTGTAAGGAAGCGATCACCCAGTAGTCAAGCTGAGCCCTGACTGGTGTTGTGAGCAGCTGAGCCTGTCACACTCGGAGCCCTGACAGGAGTTGCTTGTTGGGTCCCGACCCAGGTTGTCCTCTAAGCCTTGACCCAGGTCAAACACTGAACCTCGGCTGAGCCCTGTCAGAGGTACATCTGACCTGTCCCAGTAGGGAAGCTACAGGTCTGGGCATGGTGTGAGCCTGGCTAAGCCATCCTCTCTTCACCTCTGGAATCCAGGTCTGAGCACATTCTCTCCATGTGGGAAAATGAGTCCTTGTACCCTGCATCTGGCATGCTTTTGTAAGTTTCCAGGCTTGAAGGCTCCGTTTGGTTCTCCTCCAGGGGACAGCAGAAGATTCTGCAGGAGACAGCAGTGGGGAGACTGAGGACTTAAGGACACTCCTCTCAGAGCCTTGTGCCCCAGGCTTGTGACACGCTGAACAGTGGCATAGTGAGAATTATTAACCCACTTTCTAGACGAGGAAACTGAGGCCCAGCAGCTGGCTTCTCTATATCTCACTGGGAGTGGTTGGTCCTGAGAGCCATAAGCCCAGCTACAGCCAACTTCCTGTTCACAACTCACTCAGGGTCCCGGTGCCCCATGGGGGTCCGTGCACCTCTGGGGGCTCCTGCCCCAGCTGCTGTGCTCATAAGCTCTCGTCAGCTGTACTCCTAAGGAGTACACATGAAGATGCCTCGTCGGTTGGAGGGAAGTTGTGCCAGCTCAGAGGGACCAGCATTCACCCTCTGTCCTGACCTTGCACTGGGCCTGTTGTGGGCTATGATCCACGTACAGAAGAAAAGAAGTGGTCCAGGGCCTGCCTCTGTTCTTGACCTAAGTGTCTCTATCCTTTGCGGAGCAGAAGCCTGACCCCTCTCCTCTGCTGCCCTCACCTCTCTCCAAGACTCTCAGATTTATGCCCATTGCTTGGGTATCTGTTTGGAGCCAAGCAGTCATAGTAGGTGAGCAATCAAGTTCTACTGTCCTTCTGTCCCCACCCCAGAAATGAAGATGAGGTCCCAGGTCTGTGTAAGCAGGGCACACAGTGAGCTCTTATGGTGCCAGAATACCAGTCTTAACGTACCCTTTGCTCTCTCCCCATAAATATGCAGCCTATAAAATTTAATAAAAAGCGCAGTAATTATAAAAGCTATTTTCCCAGCTCCGTCTGTCACAGGCCATGGTGTATTTATGCTTGGACACCTGATTTTGGCTCCTGATTCACTTTTACATCCTCTTTAGGTGCTAACGACCCACATAAGCTCAGGTGTCCAGAAAGCCCTACTAGCTGGAGGGCACCTGCAAGCCCAGCATTCGGCCTGCAGTCCGGGCATCAGCCTGCCTCACTGGGCAGTGGAATCTCACCTTCTCCTGGACTCGCCCCTAGACTTTCTCCCCACCATAGGCTGAGGGTTCCTCTGCCTTCCCACACACCAGCAAGAAAAGCACATGGAAGCTGACACACAGACCTGTCCTGGTGGCCAGGGATCCGAGAGGATCAGGTACTTCTCTTGTAGTGTTAGAGTCTCTTTTGGAACAGGTGACAAGACAAGCAGGTGGCTTGGGGTGAGGGTGAGAACACAGGCCTCACACCTGGAACCTGTCACCCAAATACCAGATCATCCTGTTGAACAGAGGAGGACTTGGGGCCAAGATGACATCATGCATGTCTGGGGCTAATGGGACACAGTGAGTACAAGGCCTAGGAGGAGTTGGAGGGGAGGAAAACATAATTGGTGTTCTATCTGTCCCCAGAACACCAGGCTGAGTGTTGGTCTCTGGACTTCTTTGAGCCTCAGTTTCCTTGTATGGAAAGGGAGGATGGATGTGAGCTTGAGTGAGCCGTGCACGGCAGTGACGTCATGGTCAGAGCTCGCGCTCCCCTGCCTCCCACCCTCGTTAGTGGCATCCGTCCCTCAGGAGCTTTGGCTCAGAAGCTAAGTGCACAGACTTAGGCTGAGACCCAGCTGGATGTGAGTTCCACCTCTGTCACTTGCTGTGCAGGGATGCACAGGCCTCTCAGTGTTTTTGTGCTTCAGGTTCCTCACAACAATCCAAATGCCTCAGTAAGTACCTCACAGAGGCAGAGAGATTCTGGAATGTGTGTGTGATAGTTGGAGCTGAAGCAGCCACACTGGACTGAAAGAGAGTTTTGTCTATAGTTGTTGGAGTCTCAGTTCTTCTAAAATATGAGGTGTTGGTGATATATTGTGGTGCTGATGCAGTGAGGGATACAGGCCCTGCTTGGCTCTGACAGTGTGAGATGGCGAGTTCTAGATGGTCTCTGTGTTCAGTTGCCTCTAGTGGGCCCACAATGCACCTCCTGCAGGTCACTTAGGGTAGAAACACTGAGTATGAGCTGGGTGGAAAAGTGTCTGCCATTTAGCAGGGCTCACAGCGCCGAGCAAGCTGCCTATTGAGGCCTATTGTGTACAAAGTGACCTGCTCACCAGTGTGCACAGTCACTTCTATTTCATCCCCCTAACATCATGCCCAGGTCTTTTCAAAATCCTTCACACACATGTCTTAGTTCACTATTTGCAACAGTGAGACTCAGCTGTACATTACAGAACTCAAAACAGTCATAGCCTCAATAAGAGAGAAGCTTATTTCTCCCTCTTTACAAGGCCTGGAGACAGGTGGCCCAGGCCCGAGGCAGTGGCTCTGCGCTGCAGACACCCCAGGGTCTAGGCTCCTTGGATCCTCTTGTTCATTGAGTGTGGTCTCTGGTCCCAAAGCCACATCATGGAACAATAGGGATGCTACAGCCCCGGCATTGCCTCCTAGGGCACAGGAAGGGAAAGGGGAGGTAGGAGTAGCAGCCGAATGCTCCACTGAGCTCTGCACTGGGTCTTTGGTACTCTGCTCACATGTTATCAGCCAACACTTTTGTCATGTGGCTACATCCAGTTGCAAGGAAAGCTGAGATGCGTAGTCTTTTTCCTCAGATTGTGTGTGCCTCACTAAAGAGTGCATTCGAGAAAGGTGGAGTAGCACACACCTGTAATCTTCATAATTCAGAAGGCTGAGACAGAGGGATCTCAAGTTCTACCTGGGAACTTAATCTGACCTTGTCTTAAGGTGGGGAGGCTGGGTATAGCTCGATGGTAGAATGCTTGCCTGGCATGTACAAGGGCCTGGGCTCAGTTATCAACCAACACACACACACACACACACACACACACACATACATGCACACATATGCACATGCACACACATACACAGACTGAGAGGAAAGAAGAGAACAGGCCTCATAGGAGAACCAGTCACCTCTGACTGGCCAACGTTTGGCTGTTTTAGCCTCATTTTGGCAGCTCATCAAGGAAGCTACCCCTTCAATGACAGCAGGATCTTTAGTCTTGTAACAGCTGGTATCCGAGGCTGGGTAGTTCTTTCTCCTGTACTGGGAGCGTTCAGCCATTGTTGGTGCTATAGAGCATCAATGCCAAGCAGCCTCCTTGGCTTCACCTACGAGATGCCAGTGGCATCTTCTGCTTGTGATAATTAAAAATTGCAAAATGTCTCTGGTATCTGGGGCTGGAGGAAATTGTCCCCAACTTCTGATGTAAAGCAAACACAAAAAGTAGATCTCCAGAACAAACAGGCTTTTCAGGAGAATCAGTGAAAAAAGGCAGAGGGACCTTTCCTGTGCTTACCTGCCTTCTACCCGCTCCTGCTGGCGTCCTTGGCACATGCCCACAGGCAGGAGGAGGTCAGCACGCAGAGGGCCCTTTCATGCTATGCGTGCTAAAAGCAGGCTTAGTTTGTCCCATGCACTGTCTGAACCTGATCCGGATATTGTCCAAGTGTAACTTTAACCCACACCAGGAGCTGGACATTCAGAACCAAGCAGAACAGAACATCAAGATCTCAAAGGGGAGGACATCTTTGAGTGGGGAACTGTGGGTGAGTCACAAAGCAGTGGTAACTGGTTGGATTATAGAAAACCCGGACACTTCTGTATACCAACAGATGCACAATCACAGACATGGAACGCACTGCCGCATGGAGAGGAAAACTCACCATAGTGTTCTGAGGATTCATATCTTTACAGTGTAAGGAGTCTATAAAATGCCCTAAGTAACACACGCACAGCCTCAAGTAGATTACTGGCCAAAATACATGCTTCCCAATCCACAGAAACTGTAAATATAAGTAGGAAGCAAACATGGAAAAAACCACCTTCCCTCACTAGTAATAAAGGAAACGCACATTAAGACAAAGTACTGATTCCTGTTAACACTGGGAGCGGACATTAAAGGCTGGCAATGTCCGATCTGTGCTTTCGGGCTGGCAGCCGCGTGCTCACGGCTGAGCTGGGCGCGGGCAGGGACCACCCCAGGAGCAGGCAATTGGTCACATGCATCATGCTTGTGCAAATGCTCCCTGAGACCGGCAAGTTAATTGCAAGGATGCTGTCCTGAGGAAGCAATCCGAAATACAAAAATACATATTTGTAGCAAAATAATTAGAAACAACCTAAGTGTTTGAACATGGGGGAATGTTTAAGTAAACTGTGGTTTATCCACTTGAAAGAATATTACAGCCATTAAAAAATAATGTTTGCTAAGAGTCTGTACAGAGAAAGCTTTCAGGGAACACAAAAAAATCATGATTCTAATAGGTAATATGATACATTTCCAACAATGTGAAATAAAGAAAACAACACTATATTTTAAAAAAGGCTGTGAAACAAATGTATGAAAAATAATCAAAGGGCTTACTTCTGAATATCCACCAGTGCGGTTTTTATGTGGTGAAGTGTAGGAAAAGCTTTCTTTATTTTACTTAGTGTTTGTTATTTTCTGAATTTCTCCATACCAGTACTGCTTTACTTTTTATAAGGCAAGACAGACAGATATTTTGCAAAAGCCTGGCTAACTGCAAACCAAATGGCTGCGCGTGGTGGTTACTGTGGGAACCAGGACTACTCTCCGATTTGTGAGTAGTGAAAAGCAAGTGACAGTGGAGAGGAAATCAGGCGAGGAGGCAGCATCCTCTCCCCACCCGGGACTCGTCCTCGGAGCGGGGCGGGGCAGGTAGGTGTGAACACGCTTAGTAAATCCATGCAGGGAAGAAGGTGTCAGCCTCCTGGGACAACACAGAGCAGAACACACCAGACACACGGGCACGCAGAAAGCCACACACGTGTGCTGGAAACTTGACGGATGCTCATGCAGAGGGTGCTTCCCTTGGCGCCAGCCCGGGACAGGGGTATGATTTTACATTAACAGCACAGCAGCTGTCCCGGGCTTCAGATTCTAACTGTCACATCTGCACGGTCACTAGGAGTCCCCTTTGTGCCTCTAGTCCCTGTTCAATTATTAGTCGTCTCTCAGTTTGGGTGAGGGTTTGCAGGGTCGTCTTGCCCTGTCTGCTCTCTGGAGGGATATTCATGTGCCACACAGTGGCCAGCGTCTGTCTCAGACACTCCCAGATGTTTCACTCACTGTTCAGGACATGGAAACAACTGATCATCTGCGGGCCTGTGACACAACCAGGTCCACAGGGCCAAGCGGCAGGTCCTTGAGAGGGCTGGGGCTGCCTGGGGAGATGCTGTTTCCTGGACAATCAGAGTTACCTGGAGGCTGCAGGGGATGCCACGGTTTGTCAGAGTGACTGTGTGAATCAGGCTGCCACTCCTCTGTGAATGCGGCCCAGGGCCCGTGGGAAGCTGGGCTCAGCTGAGTATCACACTGGCCAGAAGTGGCTCCATTGTCACTTTAACTATCACCAGTCCCTGACACTCAGGGGTGCTGTCGGGTCAGCCATGTGGGAAGGTTGTGTCACATTACAGATGTGACTGAATTAAGGTTTATGAGGTGGGAGTTGCTCCTAGATGTACCCGTGGCCCAATGGCACCTTAAGGTTCTTCTGTGAGAGGCAGATGAGGCCTGACTCAGAGTGATGGCAGTGGAGGTGGAAGGATGGCATGGATCTGCAGGGGAGGGGCCTCACGTCTGGATGGCCGGTGCCTGTGGGCTTGGAAAGGTGGGAGACAGATGGCCCCCCGGAGCCTCGGAAGAAACCAGCCTTGTCCACACTTCCATTTTAGACCTCAGGTCCCCAGAGCTGTGAAGAAATAAGTGTGTGGTTGTTTAAGTCACAACACAGTTGAATTTGTGGTTCTTGTGCAAAGGAGACAGGTGCTATATATTAGGCAATAGATAATAGATGACCAATGTGTGAGATAGAGAGATAGATGTTAGATAAAATGTTCTTGTATAAACACACATACCTTTATAATCCTGTGACAGGCTGCAATTTCGAGATAGTACACCGAACACCTCCGCCCTCAGGTCTGGTCTGTCAGGAGAGCTCTGACATTGGATTGTCAGGGGCTGAGGTGTGTGTTCTCTCTCCTTGAATTTGTGACCACAGGCCTGATCACAGTCTCACAGAAACCATGTGATGCAGGAGTGCATCACACAAGGTTATGAGACTCTGCCTGGTCCTCTGGGCCTCTGCCCTTGAGACCTGGCCCCCTAGAAAGCTAGTTATTGCCAACATCCAGGCACAAAAGGGGAGGTCTACAGGGACTCTGTCATGGAGCAGACCTGAGATGCCATTGAGCCCTGCTCAAATTTCAGAATTTTGAGCAAAATAAACATTTTTGTTGTTTCAAGTCATGTAGTTTTGGGGTGGTGTCTATACAGATGGGCAATTGAAACAATTCTCCTGCTCCATTCCCTAAAGGGACCTGGGGTAATGACACCTCACTCGGAATGTGCACATCCAGAGCTTGAGTCCAGAGACCTGCCTCTCCCCAGGAGCTGAGTGTCCTGGGCAGGGGACATGGGACATGCCTGGAGTATCTCTTGTAGGAAAGAAGGTTTACTTGAAGGGCACAGAGGCAGGGCTGAGGGGTCAGCTGAACTTTGGGTCTAAAATGTCCTTCAAAGCCTTTTGTGTGGAAAGCTGATGAAGTCGTGTGCAGAGCTGGGCTTTGGAAAGTGATCAACCCCGACAGCACTAACCACAGAGTTCAGAGTGGAATGAGCTCCTAGGAGCGGGTCCTGGTAAAGAGGATGGATCACAAGGGGTACTGGAGGATCTACGTGACATCCTCCCCTCTCCTCTGGCTTCTTCTAGCTTGCTCTATTTGCTGGCTGCTGTGAGGTGGCGGCTTTCCTCTACCAGGTCCCTGTACCTGGGGTGAGCAGGTCTCAGCTGGTCTGCTCAGTCTCGCAAGGCTGTGATGGAGGCATTTGTGAGACTGTGGCACTTGCTTCCCAGGGTCAGAGAGGAGAGGGTCTGCTGCTTTTCACCTGTGGGCTTAGGGAAGGACCAACTGGACCGCTAGGATGATGCTCCTCAGGTCCAACTCAGAGCCAGACTGGATGGGGTCTTCCCCACCTCTGTGCACCCCATTGTCCCAGTCAGGAGGGTGAAGTCCCCCACATCTGCAGGAAAGGCACCATGGAAGACCCGCCTGGCTGCCGGAAGTTCTGCAGGCCTTGGAGAGCAGGTGTGCTGGCCGGAGGCCCATGGAGAAGGGCGTGTGAACTGGCCAAACCTGTAAGAAGTCTTCTTACCAGATGTGCCTGCCAGGATGAGTAGGGAAGCTGAAGGTGTTCGGTAAATGGCTTGAAATAGAGAGCTGTCTTTCCTCACTGTTCTGGGAAGGATGCACCTGAGGGGCAAGGGGAGGAAGGAGAGACAGACAAAGAGAAGGAAGGAAAGGGAGAAAGAGGGCGGTGGAAGGCTATGCCGGGATGATGGAGTGGCCTCCTCTGGCACTGGCAGCAGTTACAGCTGTGAAACAGCTTAATGACTTTCTCTGTTCTGGAAAACCACTCTCTCTCTCCAGCATCTTCTTTGTGACGCCCAAGATGTACTTACCTCCGAGCCTGTCAGGGCCTCTGAGTTCCTGCAGGTTTGTCGTTGAGACCCTGGACAGTGGCAAATCCCTGGACCCTCCCTCAGACCTGGCTGCTTCCTTCTTGGCCTGGCTGGAGGTGTGGCCTGAGTCACCACCTGATCACATGATGGACAGATCCCTGGGTGGGGAAACAGCCAGGAAGCCGCCTCTGAGGCCCAGACAGCAGCCCCTTTCTTCTCTGGGTGTGTCTCCTCGTTTTCTCCTCCAACCCAGTTCTCCAAGGGTCGTGGGGGCTCCGAGATCCCCGCTTAGCCTCTCAGTAGGCTGTCAAGGTGCTAGGGACAAGGAATCATTCGCACCTCACTCAGGGGGCCTTCCCTAAACCCCCTCCAGCTCCTGAATCCACTTCCTTTCAGGACAACAGGAATGGGAGGCACTGTGCTGTCTGGAGGATGCACACCTCTCGGGATCCAGCCTTGCTCTGAGGGTGAGGAGGGCAGGGCTGCCTCGGTCACCTTGGTGATAGGTCCAGCAGGTCCAGCAGGTCTATAGCCTGAGATGTGAGGGAGAGAAGGGTCTGGGGCAGTGCAGTCTCCCTGGAAAACAATTCCGATGCCAAGGAAGGAGATCATGGGAGTAGACAGGAGAGTCTGCACTGGGTGGCATGGTGTGGGCGGCAGGCCTTGCAGGTCTGCAATAGCAGCCGGAGGCCTTATTGAGGGAAGTGTCTGGAACCTAGAGCTGCGTATGGCCGGGGCATGAGGCAGAGCCAGGACTCAGCCCGGCTCCCCAGTACTCAGCCCAGAGCACTGCTGGTTATGCCAAGGGTAGAGGGGACTGTTCTCCCCACATATCCCGAACGCCCAAAGCAACGCTCTAGCCCCACCCTGTCCAGCCTGGGATCAGCCCGCACTCTGGCCACACTTGTCCTCAGGTATCCAGAGAGCACAAGGCTGATGTGAACAAGTGCTCCGCACTGTGTGTTTCCAGACCAGCACAGCCATTTCTGACGTACCCTGAGAGCTGCAGTTTAAGGCCTGTTCTGAAGGACGCCATGTCCTACCTCATGTGCGGCCCCTCAGTAAATTGTTCTCCCACAGAATATCAGTCGGGTAGCTGAGTTCAGGGAGTCTGGCTGGTACAGGAAAGCAAGGGACCCTGAGGCCAGGGCCAGGGCTGGCTGGGAGGGTGGGCGTGTCCAGGGCAGATTCTCAGAGGCCTCTGCTACTCACACTGGACAGGCAGTGTGGCCTGTCTGGAGCACATCAGCCCTGCTTCCCTGTGTCTGT
Organism: Petromus typicus; assembly: GCA_004026965.1. Lineage (NCBI taxonomy): Eukaryota > Metazoa > Chordata > Mammalia > Rodentia > Petromuridae > Petromus > Petromus typicus. The sequence continues at coordinate 112,219 of PVIR01000610.1, forward strand.
GCCCTACACTCTGTGTCTTACTCCTCCTGGTGCTGAGTCTTCCCTGACCTCTCCCGGCAAGACAGGAAGGGCCTCTGTGACCTCCCACCTCTGCTCCTCTGGAAGCTCCCCCATTTCACATTCATTTCCTCCTGCCTGGCCTGTCCCTGGCCCTTGGCTCATGTACAAGAAGCCTGCCAGGCCCCGGGAAAGTCTGCAGCCCTCCCAACCCCACAGCTCACGCTCCTCTCAGCTGCAGCTCAGCGCCCAGGACTCTCGATGCACCCTGGCTTCCTCCACGCGGGGCTCCTGAGCCAACACAGCTCCTCTCCCCTTCTTCATCACCTCTTCCCCATCACCTGCCTTTCTCCTGCCCTCATCCTTGTCTCTCTCCTCCCCTCCCTCCTCCCCCCCTTCCCTGCCCCCTCACATTGCCTGACATATCGTAGGAATTTCATAAATATTTGTTTGGAAAGGGAAGGAGGGAGACTTGTGGGGTGCTCTGCAGTGCAGGGCTTGCTCACAGACGGTACCCCATGGGCTTGGTATGACTGGTCTTGGGGGTGCAGTGCTCCTGCTCTGCTTCTCTCTGAGCCCTATTTTGCATCAGCCCCGGGTGACAAAGAAAAGAACACTGGCATTACCCACCTGCAAAGTGAGGGGGTGGCAGGCAGTCCCCAGGCCTCCCAGCCCTGAAAGCTCTTCTATTTATAACCCAGGCCCCGAGTTGGCAATTGCTATTCAACTCAGGGGAGGCTGTGAAATAAAATTGTGTAACAGAATTTATTCTTCCCAGTCCGCTTATTAAATCTCACCTCAGAACATGCTCTTGAGTCCAGGGACTCCTCAGCATCTCCCGGGGGCAGGCTCACCCAGTGCTGTCACCTGCTTGGGGCCCTCAGCTGCCTAGACCAGCTTATCAGGTGGCATCTCAAACATGTTTGCTTATCTTTCAAGCAGCAGCAGAGTGCTGGCCCTGAGGCCTGGGAAGGGTTCTCAGTGGCTTCTGGGGCTCTGGGGCAGGAGGGGGTGGACTAGAGCCGGGCGAGGCCACTGCCCTGGCTGTTAGGTTGGGTCCGGGCTTGAGCTCGGCCAGGTGTTTATACTGCCCAACTCGCTGCCTCACACACTGTATCAGTGTGAGCTGTGTGTCACTCGGGAGCGTCTCTCCTCTGCCCGCCCTGGAGCCTGCTCCTGAGCGTCCAGGTAGCTCAGGCCAGCTCTGCATCCTCTGGCTACTCCCTGAGCTCTAGCCACCTCAACTACCCCATCCTCCAGGATGCTGTGCACTTTGCTTCCCTGAGGTTCAGTAGACTTTGGGACCAGCGAGACTCAGAGGCCTCCTGTAAACCATTGTGGGCAGGTAGGTTCTTGCTCCTGAGACCTCCCTCCTTCCAAATCTAAGCCTGCGTTGAAAGCACCAGCAAGGCTCTGTATGAGCTGAAGAGGCCTAAGTGAACGGCCCACCAATTCCACGCTCTTCTCTCAGATGAGCAGGTGGGGCAGCACCCTCGATCTTCGAACCCTAGTCTTCCGGGAGGGCGTTCTCAGGATGCAGGCCCAGCGACCAACTGCGGCACTAGGCAGCAATTCCCTGGTTGGACCCTGTGTCAGCACAGAGAGTCTGCTCATCCTGGCAACATCTGCCCCCTCAGTGGTGAGCAGGAAGGACCCTCCGCAGGGGTGTGGGCAGGTGAGCTGCTGCGACACTCTCTCTTCTGAGCTTCCCTGGCCTGCTACAGTCCTGAGCCCTGGAGCACAGCCAGCCTAGAATGTAGAGAGAAGCAGACAGCAGCCCACACAGCCTGCGACAGGCAGTATTTTTAGAGCAACTTCTCCAATATTTCCTTGCGGGAGTTTGGGTTTGTGAGGGCAAAGCCCTGTTCTGCGGGTCCCCCTCAGACGCGGCACCAGCCTACTGCATCCTCAGTGCATGTGCAGCTGAGTATTCCACTCCGCAGATAGGTAAACTGAGGTCTGGACTTGGTGAGTGTCAGTCAGGATGTTACTCAGGGTTTTTTTAAAAAAAAATTTATTGTGAAATAGGTTCATTTTTTATACACATCATCACACTCAACCCTGACAGATTGTACCAGTATATGACATGATTTGAGTCTCGTTTTTACCTAGGGAGTTTTGAGCCCAAAGGCCCCATTGCTGGGCCAGCCCTAGCATCTAGCCAGTCTGTGAGGGTGGAATCATCCATGCAGTGTCCAATGTCCCTGTGGTCACAGGCAGTTGCCCTGCAGGCAATGCAGAGGGAAGCAGGTTAGCCAGTGTCTAGGGGAGTGGCAGAACCACCGGCAGGGCCACAGACCTCCGCCTGGGAACTCCTGGCCCTGACTACAAGACAAGAGAAAAGAGTTTGACAAGAGGCCAGGTTTGAGGACCACGGCTTTGAGGCCACACCCCTGATGATGGTGTGCTATGATGATAATCATGTTAATGGCACGAGGTGAGGATGGGAGCTCCCGTGCTTTCTCTATCACTAATCTCCCAGCAGTTCGGCTGCCCAGTGAATGGGCTGGTACTACCAATGCCTCACCTGTCCTCTGAGATGAGGAGGGGCTCCATGCTGGCCTGGCAGGGGCAGGAGACCCCAGGGGAGGGGGGAGCTCCTTGCCGGCCCCACCCCTGGTGTGATGTGGGCAGTGCTGTTTTCCTTTTAGCCTTCCTATCTGCACCCAGGTAGGACTCAAAAGCCGCTAGGTGTTGTCCAGTGATATGGTTCTCAGACCACATGACAGGCGACTTGTGAACAAGCTTTGTAGTGACAGGCCCCTCCTTTGCCTTGCTGGGGTGACCGACTGTGCCTGAAGCTCCCAGGTGGACTTCCTTTTCCACTGGCCTCCCGGAAGTGTCCTGAGCCTTCTTTTTTTCCTCAGTTCTTGGTCACACACTCGTCACACAGGTGATGACCCAACACCATCGGAATGCTTGAGTGGGCAGGTTAGGAAGCCATGGGCTGCAACACATGTGATGTTTTTAACAGGAAATTGGAGCAGAAGGCAGAGGAGATGGAGTGAAATATGGAGAAACAGAAGGGGCACCATTGAGGCCGAGACTATGGGGCTCCTTCTGCAGTCAGGATCTCCAAAAGAACACATTTGTCAGAGTTATGACCCAGTTAGGCAGCAGTAGCCAGTGTCTATGACTGCCACGCACATGAACACTGGTGATATCACTTAGCGACCAACAGAGGAGTGACGAGGCCAGCTGGGGTAGGGGGTGGTGTGGGATTCCACTGACGCCTGGAATCCTTCTCTTCTGATTCACAAGTTCTGCTGTTATTAGTTGGTGGCTTTCAAGGGTGGGCTGGGATGTTAAGATCAACTCAGAGTGCACTTTGACCCTGTTCCTTGCCCTCCAATCCATTGGGCTACTGCAGGACACTGCTGGGGTCTCTTCAGGATGCTCTAGTATTTCAGACATGTGATAGGCAGCAGTCAGGCCTGTCCCCTGCTATAGTGACATAGACCCACCCTCCCTTGTCCTCTCTTCTGTCCTCTGCTCTGGGCTTTGCCGCTTGGCCTTTGTGCTTGCTGTCCCCTCTGAAGGTTTGCCCTCCCTAGGCACCGAGTACTGGCCAAGTCCAGCTCAGGTAAGGTGTCCCTGGAGCCCCACAGGTCAGGACCTGCCCATGCTCTACCCTCATGGGCTGCAACAGCTGCCACAGATCACCTCTGACTCATTTTAACATCCTTTGGGAGGTTGGTAGGTGAACATCTCCATTCCTGCCTGGAATCTGAGTTGCCTTCAGGTGAGGGTTCTCTGCCTCCACCCTCCAATGGAGAAACTGAGTCTGATCCTTTCCACTGGTATCGAGTCCGCGAAGCTTTCCACAGTGGTCCCCTTACTAGATGGGACACTGTGCTCTTGTTACATGGTCACAGTGTACTTGCCCACTCCTCTAAGGGGTCCCCAGAACCTGTTACCCCATGAGAACCTCAAATTAACCTGTGGGGTGTCTGACAGTACCATTTTCCCTTTCCTAGGTGAAGAAATGAGGCCAAGGTTGAGCAGAGTTTGCAGTGGAGACTGGTCCCCATTCCAGGCCTATGGCCCCCTCTAACCTGGACTCTTCCCAACCAGGTTGGTCCAGTCCTCAAAGAGAGGATTAGTGAATGGTGTTTCCCATGGATGTGGCTGAGTAGAGGGAGAGAAGATTAACTTGCTAGCCTCGTAGTCAACTCATGCTCATTCAATGAGGATTCAATACGGAAGGTTGTTGACAAATTGGAAGAGATTCAAAGCCAACAGTGTGGGCTCCGGAGGAGCAGGGCAGGTGGGTGAGGAAGGACTGTTCGACTGTGACTCAGTGTCTACGTGGGGCTCACGGAGGTCAGAGCACCAGCTGTTCACAACATCAGCTTAGCACCTCAGTGCTCTGCCAGTTGAGCATTCAGTGTCCTGTTTTGCAAATGGGCCCAGTGAGGCTCCTGGAGGCCACAGAACCTGACCCAGTGATCAAGGATGGGAGAGTGGAGCCAGAATTGAAACTTGCCTGAGCCTCTTCGGCTCAGGTCAACCTCTATATAGGTCCTGGTTCTTGGCTCTGGGCCTCTAGGGCCCTCCTCTTAGTCAGCCTCAAGGCAAGTCTCATTACAAGGGCATCTGAGAAGACCAGGGGGCCTTGGCAGGAAGTCCCTTTGAGACCTCATCTCCCAGACCTCTCATGAGGTTCTTGTGACATGACAGCCACCCATGTGGAGCTATGGGCCATTGTTCACCCTCTGTAAACTGGAAGATTCCAGTCTCGGGCTTTTTATGAGGAACAAATAAACCTCACCGTGCACACTGATAGTCCAAAGCGTGCGCTGTACAGGGTGGACAGAGTTTCCACACATGATGGGAAAGGGAACATGGGTCGAGGTGGGGGAATCCTGTGCAGAGTGCACAGGATTGGGTTAGGGACCGGCCGGAGCTGGGCCGCATGGTGAAGTGCTCAGGGACCTCAAGCAGGGCCGACTCCTCCCAGTCCACATGATGGATCTGTAGGTGAGCGCCGTGGTCTCCTGGTGGCCTGCCAATTCCTTGGGGCCACGGGCCAGCCCTGTCCCTCAGCTGTCCGACCCAGTGTGAAAATGAAGATTGATCATGGCGGAAAGGCGGCCCCAGCTCTGCAGAGCCAGCCGGGAGTTGCAGAAATACAGAGCTTCATTATTATTTTAAGTGTTACTCAGCTGCTTTATTGAATTCTCCAAGTCAGGAAAAATTCTGGCGAGATAAGAAGTTGACATTTTCAGAAGCAGCAGCAAGAACTATGCAGGCGGTGGGGACAGAGCGCAGCGCCTGCTTGGCATGAGAATGTTTCAGCCTACTGCCCGCCGCCCACGGCCATGGGCACACGCCTGGCACGCTGACTCAGGCCGAAGGGAGTGCAGCCAGTCTTACGTACCAACCCAAAAGCTGCTCTTCCCGTAACTTTGTCCCCGCCTGCCTTTTCTGAGCACCTACTCTGTGCCAGGCTGGGATAAACTTTTTTGTCTTGCTTCAGTGACAGATATGTAACAAGACAGCACTATGAGTAGCATGAGTGGGCAGCAGGGGAGGGACAGCTGAGACTCCAAAGCCATCAGTGTCCCCAAAGCCACCACGCCCACCAAGGCCTCTGTCCTGGAGCAGAGCCAGGCCCTGAGGACATGATCCACCAATACAGGAGTGTATGAGGAAGAAATGCTGATTCTCTGATAGTCAGGGTAAACTCTGCTCTCAAGGAAAGTGGAACTTTCCCAGTGGAGGCTGTCTACAGGGGTGACGTTCCTTGGATGGCCTAGCCAGACAGCGTGGGAGGAGGCTGGGGTCTGCCCCTCTCCTCCAACCACAGCTTGGGACTAGCCTCAGGCTGGAAGCAAAATGGGCCTAAACTAGTATTTCTTGGGAGTGAATGATTGGCGTGACTCTAACACAGGACAGCAGAGCAAAGTGGTCTCAGGTCCATGTCCTGGGTGCAGAGTGTCTTCTGGGACATAGAATCCTAACCAAACTGAGATCCAGATCACTGTCCTATTTGCCTCCATGACCTTTCCCTTGTGTATGTGCGGGCGTGAGTGCACACACACACACACACACACACACACACACACACACACACACGGGCATGTAGACATACATGGACACAGAGGAGTGCACGCACAGTTGCAAGGTGCATGAGTGACCTTCCCGGTCACTCAGCTGCCTGTACTTCTAGCCTTCACCTGCTACCCTGTGTGCCCAGCCTCTGTGTGAGCACACAGATGATCCAGTCCCTCCTCAGAGGCTGGAGTCTGAGCGGAGAACCCATGCACGCTTCAGGCAGATGCTCAGACTGTGGTCTGGGCAGCAAGCCGTAGTGTAGGTGGGGCTGCAGACCTGAGGTCTGGAGATGCATGCTGGCTGCAGCTTAGCTCACCAAGGCCACCAGGAAAGCTACATGGCCTGCATGGTGAGAGTGGTGGCCGGCATGGACCTTTCTACACTGTGAACCATTCTCAAACCTGCCTGGTTGCTTTGTCTGAGAACTAATTCGTTCCCAGGGCAGACAGAGGTTGGGTGCTGCTGCTTAGTGTCTATGTGAGGTGTGTGGCTGTCCTTCACAGCCCACCTCACAGGCCCTAGGCACGAGCTTCTTGCCCACTGCCCTGTGCCAACTGACCTTGATCCTAGCTGACCCTTATCCTGGAAACTGCCTCCCTCCTACCCCTCCAGGGCCTGTGCAGGCAACTCCAGGCTGGAGTTCCCTCGTGCCTTTTCTCACTACCTTTAGAGGTCTACACCGCACCAGGGCTGAGGGAAATTCCTCCCTAGCTCGGCTGACCTCATTTTCCCTGGGGCCTCCGGACGGTAGCCACGGGGGCTTCCTGGGGGTGGGCCCTGTCCTGGTTTCTCTCTGGCTGATATGCATCTCTGCTGCTCCCATTTGACAAGCACAGTGAGGGCAGGGACCTGGGCTGCCTGCAGTCCTAGCCCCAGGACACATCCACAGTGGGGTGAGTGAGTGGATGATGTACTGCTTATCATCGGAGGTCACTGTCCTCATGATGAGCGGAAACACTGAGGCTCACAGAGGCACAGAAACCCCAAGGAGAGCTCCCCCAGTCACTGTGTCTAGAACGAGTACTAATGGACATAATCTGGTCCTTCCTCAATGGGTCCCCAGGTGACAATAGTGGCAAGCGCTAGGGCATGGAACTGTGGACATGGCAGGGTAGGCTGGTGTTGGAAGTGTCTTGTGACCTTGGGGAGGTCCTTCCTGGCTGGCATGGGAGAGAGAGGGGGCACAGTCAATCAAGGAGCTGCTGGTGGGGAGTGCACACAGGGCAAGAAAGGGAGGCCCTGATGGAGGCGGGGGGCTGGGGAGCATTGTTCTCTTCATGCTCCTGGAAGCCATACAGGATGCTGAGCGGGGAGAGGGGAGCACACATGTTATTTCAGCCTCACCAGCCCAAAGGCCAGCCGGGTCCTGCTGTGGCATGAACTAGGGCCCAGTAGGTAGAAAGAGAATTCAGCTGAGCTCCACATGGACCAGAGGGTCAAGGCGTCGATGGGTTGCCTGTGAGACAAGGTCTCCTGCCAGTGGTTCTGACTGTAGCCTGGGGCTTCTGGAGTCCGAGACCTTTTCGGGGTGCCCACAAGTTCCTGAGACCTTTTTTCACTGACTTCAAGCACAGGTACATCCAGTTAGGAGCTGTGGTGGGGCAGGACTTAGCCTACTCCTTCCCTCCTTCTTCTTTTAGTCTCAGAAAATATAATTAAGTTTCATAAAAGTACAGTATGTATGTTAATGTATAAGTCATCTAGTTTTTAATGAATTAGTATTTTTAAACATGTCACATTTCGTTGCTAATACTATTCAACATTGTAGATGAAAAATGCTAAGCAAATGCCTCCTGGGGTGCTCTGTGAGTCTGGGGTGCATGTGGGGTCTTACAGCAACAAAGGGAGGAGCATGAGCTCAAATCTTGGGGTGACCTGGGGGTTAATCCCATTGGCTTGAGCAGGCCAGTTATGTTCTCCACTCCTTTGGGCGTGGTTTTCTTTTTTACTTTTTAAAAAAGTGTGCCCTGAGACTTCGCAATCACAAACTGAGCTGCTATAAACATGGGTGCACATATGTCTCTGTGAAATGACTCTTTTAATTCCTTTGTGTATATGCTTATCAGAGCGATGGCCAGGTCAAACAGGACCTCCAATCCTAGTTTTTTGAGGAATCTCCACAGAGGTTGGAAACTACCCAAATGTCCATCAACAGGAGACTGGATAAAGAAGATGTGGTTCTTTTATAGAATGGAGTATTACTCTGCCATTAAAAATGATAAGATTGAGTTATCCATACTCAAATGGATGTACCTTGAGGAAGTCCTCACAAGGGAAATAAACAGGTCACAGATGTGTAAATATCATATCTTTTCTTGGTATGAGAATGTGAAGTTGTAAATGAGTTGTAATATGGATAGTTGATATTGCGAAGTAGAAAATATTTAAAAGGAAAGAGTGTAAGGGTAAATAAAGAGGGGAAAACGAATATGGTGATAAAAAAGAAAACAAAGATTGTGTAAATACGGGGCGGGGGGATGCAGGGCAGGGGGAAAAGGGAAAAAATGAGAATCAAGTCATCATATTTTGGTACAAACTCTTAATGTTGAATGTGATTATTATGTGTATTCATAATGTACCAGTAAAGATAATTTTTTTAAAAAAAGTGTTGCCCCGGGCCGGGGAGTTAGCTCAGTGGTTCCGGCGCCTGTCTTGCAAGCGCAAGGGCCCGGGTTCGATTCCCTGGTAACCACATACCATACTGGGCATGGAGACTCACCCCAGCAGCAACCAGTACCACATACCACAGTGCCGGGCGTGGTGGCTCATGCCTGTAAGCCCAGCACTCGGGAGGCAGAGGCAGGAGGATTGCTGTGATGTGAGTTGGAGGCTGAGCTCAGGGCCAGCCTGAACCACAAAGTGAAACCCTGTCTCAAAAAACCTAAAAAAAAAAGCGTTGCCCTGAAGACTGACTCCAGGGCCGTCCAAGCAGGCAGGGTTGCTGACACTCTGCGCTGAGCCTTATCTCCTGTCTCGGATGTGATGTGATTATTCTGGTGATCTCTGGTGCTCACAGCAGAGGGGCCTGGAGGTGGGGCAGAGATGGCCAGGCAGGAGCACGAGCAGGGGAAGAAGACTCACGAAGAGTTGGGGGGAAGATGGGATCGTGGGTGTTGGAATGCCTGCGTGCAGTTAGTGCTGACTGCATGGTCCTGGAACACCACAGCCATTACTGGGATGAGGTAGGAAGAAGCTTCCCAACACCTGTTGGCTTTGGTTCTTGCCTCTGTGGAAACTTAAGCAGGGAAGTGTCATCCTCCCAGCAGGGCCAGAGGCAGGAAAGGGGAGGGTCCCTCCTGCTGCCTATGGCTCCAGAGATAATCTCTTCCGGATATTGACAGCACATTCTTCGGGGACTTTAATATTGCGGCTCCATGGGGACAGAGTTGTCTGCTGTTGCTAAGCGGCTCCGCATCCGCCAAGCCTGGGCGTGGGTGGAGCCGACTCAGCCACCCATCTGCCCTTCCTTACGCAGCTCACTGGCTCCTTCACTGACTCATTCATCCATTCCACCCTCTTTCTACACGCTCATCCGACGTCCATTCACTCACTCAGCCATCTGCCTGTCACACCGTCTGTGCATTCACGCATTTACCACCTACCTGGCTACTTTATCATCAGGCTTGACGGACTTCTGTTGTGTGCTAGGCCATACATCAGGTGACACACAGATGCTGCTTCATGTCCCCTGCCTGCAGAAGCTGAAAAGTCAGCAGGGAAAGGCCACTGCAGCTGCTGCTAGAGACCACAATAACAGTGCAGGTGACTGTGATGAGGGTGGAGGTGGTGACAATGGCGATGCTGATGCTGATGATGGCAGTGACAGTGGTGACAGTGGTTAATAATGGTGTTGAAAGCAGTGATGACGGTGGTGGGGTGACAGTGATGGTAAATGTGGCGGTGACTGTGACCACAGTGACAGTGATTGCAGTGCTGGTGTTGGTGGTGACAATGTAGATGATGGTGGTGACGATGATGATAATACTAATGGTGGTGAGCATGACAATGGTGGCGGTGATGATGGTGATGATGGTGACAGTGGTGATGGTGGTAGGATTGACAACAGTGGTGATGGTGACAGTGGTGACATGGTGATGACTGTGGTGATAGCAGTCACAAGACGGTAGTGATGATGGTGGCGATGAAGTTGCTGGAGTGAGGGGTGACAACAGTGATGATGGTAGTGGCAGTGTTGCTGACAGAAATTAATATGTCTAAGCACATGACACCTGTCACCTTCTAAGCTCCCTTGGACCAGTCTATGATATAAGTCTAGTAAAGTCACCTTTATAGTTGCAGAAATTGAAGTATGGAAAGGGAAGTAATGTCTCCAAGGTCACATGGATATTGGTCTTTAGAGAATTACCTGGGTGTGGGTCACTGTGTAGCACCATGGTGAACACAAGGTGGTGACCAAGTTGCCTCCTGGAGGAAGGAGGAACCAACTCTGTCTGGGGACTATCTAGGGAGGCCTCCAAGGTGGGCAGCATTTAGCTGGGTTATGAATGAGGTAGAGGGGAGGATACCACACCAGGGGCCAGGGTGTGGGGGCAGAGGGCATACAGACAGGGCTATTGTGGAAAGGAGTGCTGAGTCCCGAGGGAGGGGATTAATGTGCCATGTCCCAAGCACGGGGTCTGGGCAAACTCCCACATGGGTCTGAGTGTGATTGGTTCAGAGGTTTATTTAGTGCAGGGACCATGTGTAGAAGTGCTGGTGTCAGGTCAGGCATCAGGACACTGGAGGAGCAGCCTATAGACAGGCCAGCTCCACTGGCCAGCTGTGCAGGAGTCTAGTAATAACTGTGGTTATGGTCAGCAACTACCTGGGTTCACAGGTCAGGGTCATGCTCCAGGGGGGATCAGGATCCATCTGGAATCTCCAGAGGGTATTTGCGGTCTGAGATCAGTGTACGCCTCCAGGGGCAGTGCCGAGAGACTAAGTGGGAAGGAAGAGTAGACCCTCTCAGATCTGCACTCTGCCACCTTGGTGGACTGGCCACAGCCTACTCGGGGTGCTCATCATTGGGAGTCAAGAGCATATGGGTAAAATCTGATGGACTCTGGCTCAGCAGGAGCCTCAGCCAGCACATCCTCACCTCTGGAAGAGGGCCACCTAACCCCCATCCATGGCAGGTGCCACTGCCACACTGTGTGAAGCCCCCTTTGGTGAGGATACCACCTTGACTTTCCTGGGAGCAGGCCCACCAGCTTCCTCCTGACCCTGAGCAGTTGCCCTCGTTCAGTCTTCAGTTTGTGTGTGTGCTCACACAGAGACTCCCATCTCCTTGGACTCGGAGGTTCCCAGGCCTGGGATTCTCTAAGAGGCCAACTGAGTCAGGGGCACAGGCTTGATATGGGGCCCAGGCATGGGCTTCCCAATGCGTCCTTCATCCGCAATATCGTGGGTGGCCCTGGAGAGCCTACTCTGAGCTGGGAACACTGAGTCCACCCTGGAGCTCTCACAGCCAGACCTGGAGAAGAAAGCGAGAAGGTGCATTAGGAAATGATCTGTGGCTCCCCAAACAGAAGGGAATATTGACATGGTTATTTTTAGCATTATTAAAATAAATCTGTTTTGCTCCTTTTCTTTGCTTCTCTCCCTGGCTCAATCTCTACTTCCAGATTGAATGTGTGTGTGTGTGTCCAGGCCCAGGCGCCCAGGGAACCGCTGCAGCATGCAATCAAAATGTTAATGAGCCCCTGATTGTGTCTCTGGATGCCCGTGTTCCTCCATTTCTCTGCCTTCCCAAATGTCGCTGGGCCCTGGTGGAACCCAGGGGAGTAGCACCCGTGTGCTGGAAAATGAGACCTCAGCTTAATGCTCTGTGGAAACAGTCCATGGGATGCTGGAAAGCATGGCCTTGGCTTTGCTGGCCCCATCCTTGCAGCTTCCTTCTGCTGAAAGCTGAGTTGGAGCAGAGCTGGAAAAAACTGCTGTCCATGGTTCTGGGCCTGGCTGACCTAAGCCCGATCCCTGAGCCTGGCAGATCCAAGTTAACATGGAGATGGACAGTCTCTCATCTAACACCACCTAAGACAGAGGAAGTGGAGCCCAAGAGACACAGCCTAGCTGGGATCACTGTACCCCCTCCAGCAGCTGTCATTGAAAATGCTATTGGAGTAGATGACGGCTGCTTGACACAGACAGAACCCCAAACTATCAGCTGCATAACCATTTCACATATCACCTTGTCAATTGTTTAGCCAGGACTAAGTGGTTATGGTCAGCATAAGTGGAGATGGATCATCACCAGGGTAAGCAGAGAGACAAGTCACCAAATCACAGACTCTTGTGAAGTGCCAGTGATGTGCAGGGCACAAGGAGACACGTGGTGCTGGGAGGACATTGGTAAGCCATACGTATCCCAGGAACGCCATCTCACACAATGAGAATAGCCCACGCAAAGGCCCTGAGGTCATGCATGGTGCTCCAAAAGAGCCAAGTATATTGGCATTGACATGGTTAGGGGAACTTGGGCACAATCACGGAGGGGGTCTGAGGCTGTCCTGGCAGGACTGGTAGCTGGGGTAAGTGGCAGTAGGGAGCCAAGAGGAAATGAGGGCAGCAGGCAGGAGATGCAGGCATCTGGGGAGAGGCAGTCGTGGCGGCCTGAGTACAGAGAGTGATAGTAGAAACCAAAGGCAACAGCAGGCAGGAGAGACACTGAAGTATTCCAACCAACACAGCCATTGTCCTGGGTCAGGTGAGAAGGTGAAGGAAGCCAGCTGGGCAGTGTGGCAAGTCCAGGACCACCATGGCATGGGAATGCCCAGGTCTTTCCTGACTGCCTGGACGTGTGGGCCAGAGGCAGTAGGTGCCTAGGGCCATTTCCTCCCATGATGACCTCTGTTTTCTGTGGATAACGGAGGCTAGATCCAGAGTCAAGACAGGTTTCCCTTTATTCAGTGGTCTACCCAAATCAGCCAGGAACCAGAGGCTCAGAGCAGTGAAGAGCCAGGCCTGAGGCTGAGCAGCAGGCAACAGGCAAAGACCAAGTGAGAGAGATCAGCTTCCTGGGTGCCAGAGCTGGACCGGAGCCACACCAGGGCCTGGGGCTGGTCCCAATCATCACTCCCTCCATGGGGGCCTCAGGTGACCCCTCCCATGGGCTGCTGTCTCCTCTTGGAAGAGGGGGAGGCCTCTGTGCAGCCCCTACCCACCGTGGGTCTAGCTGCGAACTGCTCTAACAAGGCACCTTCTCAGCCCGTACAGGCCCTTACCTGGGCCAGACCTGACTATCACTGTGGGGGGTGGCGAGGGGCTGTCAGTGGGCAGTAACATGCTCACATACCCTTTTCATCATTGTGATGATGCCCATTGAGTACTCACTGAGTGTGCAGCTCCACGGCCAGGCCCACTTGGCAGGAGGTTTGTGTGTGTGATATTTTGTAGATCAGGAATCCTTATACCCCTACCCACTCTGCTCTGGACACCCTAAGACTAGGTCTCAGCTGGGTGGGGACCCTGGAAATGGCCCTTTAATTGCACAGAATGGGAAGGAAACATTCACAGCTCTCCTATACGTTACCATGGAGACCCTGTTCTCCCTGCTGCCCCTCCTCCTACTTGCAGCCTCCAGGGAAGAGGGGTCCTCTCTGAACAAGACTGATAGTTCTGCAAGGGGCTCAAGGTCTGCTGTCCCTTACAGGACTCCTCTCAACCTATGGGGACCCTCACCATCAAAAGGACAACCTACCCAGTGCAGGAGTTTGAGAATAGCATGGGGTGTGAGATGCCCTGAAGCAGGGTCTCAGTATGACCAGGGATGGTCACCAGGGGAGCCAACACTCCCGGTTCTCCTGAGGTCCAACCATGGCACAAAGATGACCCCCAAAGGGTCTGGAAGTACCTGGAAGGTAAGACAGCTAGCTGGCTCCTGCAGAGCCACAAATGGTGATGAGATGTCCCAGAGAGCTGACTGTCACCCCCAAAATAGCACCTTTCCTATGGGGAGATGCTGGCTGGGACCTAGATCCAGGGCTGAGAGAAGGCCCAGCTGCCCTAGTCTCATACAGAGAAAGAAAACACTAGTCCTTGGACATTTTGCCATCACTTGGGGCTGGCCTAGGGGCTGCAGCATCACCTCATGGCAGTGCGAATGAGCATGTGTCTGTGCACACATGTCCTGTGTACAGATCAGGATGGGACTGTGACCCTGTTGCTCAGAAACATTCCTTGCTTGTAAGGCTGGGCTGTGCCTGACCTGTCTCTGGAGCCTATACCTGTGTCCTCCACTAATGTCCTTTGGGTCAGGCATGTGCTGAGCAAGGCGCTACAGCTGAGAGAGGCAGATGGGTGCTTGTCTGCTCCCAGGGGCCAGGCCTGGGAGGACAGATGCTAAGCTCCTCTGACATCATGTAAGATGTGGCCCAAATGCCATCATGAGAGTGAGCTCTGGGGAGCTCTGTTTATCAGATGTCCTTGCACACAGGCTGCAGAGTACACTTTGAACCCAGGCATGGGAGGATCTTGCTGTGGACTAAGCCCCTAAACTTTCCTTCACTGTCTGTTGCTTACCCCCTATGGGTCCAGGTTTCTTCCCGACAATCTCATACCCCAGGGAAATCAGCACTCAGCCAATACCCCTACACTCCTGCTTTAGGACTGGGGGAGCCAGTAGGCTCAGGACCCAAGAAAGAGGAGGCAGTGGGGCCTCCCTGTGCCAGGACATTCTGCCCTTGTGGTGTCCACAGCAATGGTTTCCACCAGCCTTACCAGGGAGTCCAGTGTTGGTTTTGCCTCCATCTTGGATTTTCTGCCCCACCCACCATGGTGAGAGATGGATGGTGAGAGAGGAAGGCCAAACCTCAGCAGAAATGTTTTCACAGACATTTTGTCTCCTGCCAAGGGACAAGCAGCTGAAGGAATATCCTGGGTTTGCTGTGCTGGACATGTGCACACTTCACACGTGCCTAAACCACAGCCCATCTGGGCTTCAGTTTCTGGATCTGCAGAGGGTGACCTGAGCCGCAGTCACTAGGACATTCCCAGAGCCTCATGTGCTGTGGCAGCCTGGGCATTACCGTCTCACTTGAAATGTCAATGTGGAAATTAAAGCTCTCCAGCGTGGTGTGTCGTGTGGTGACTTATTAGATCCCCAGTGGTTTAATAAGGAGAGGGGTGGGAAGGTGCGATGCTAGCCTGAGGGGCCCTGATGTCCACAGAGGCGTCTTTCACCACAGAGGATCCTCAGAGAACAGCAGGCCTTTGTCCCCAGGCCAGGTGGTGTTCCTGGAGAGAAAAGGGTGAGGACAGTGACTGTGACACTCCCACATTGTCCGGTGTGAGTTTTCCCCAGGCTCTGGGGACAGTCAAGGGCTCAGAGTCTCCTCACCTCAGGGGAGTTAAGGCCATCCATTAGGCACAGGGTGTATCCAGAGGGTTCTTGTTGACCCACCTTCAACCCTAAGGCTGGACTCACAGCCACTGGTGCATGGATTTCTGGCCCCCAGTTTGGCCAGACACAATTGCAGATGCCTTAGCATGCCATTCAGCCAAGGGCATGGGCCGAGGCTGTGGGAACAAAATCTGTAAGAAACTGTGGCCCTGGACAGATTGCTGCACCTCTCTGTGCTTCAGTTTTCTTAACTGAAAGGTTTTCTCCATTCCTAACTCTCCCTGCCCAGGTGGCCCCAGCTTGGGCCCTGCAGGGTCGCAGGCACAGTTCCCTCAGTGCAGCTCAGGGCCCCTTGGCCTTTCTCCCTCCAGGGAAGGGGGGGGATATCTGTGCCCTGTGCAGTTCAGTGCAGTCCCAGAGGGTGGGGAGGACGCAGGCATAGGCTCCGGAGAAGCACCATGTTGGGATGGCAGGGGCGGCAGCTGCTGGCTCAGGGAAGGAGAGACGTGGAGCGGAGGGCAGAGTCGCTTACATTAACTTCCAGAGGCCGCGTCCTACACAAGGGACACTCCTAACTCAGGCAGAGCACAGACAGATGACTTTTAATAAACCAGCGCGTTCAGCCCTGAATTGCTGCAGCAGTCGGGGGTGGTGGTGGTGGTGGTGGTGGTGGTGTCTCTTTGCTGCCGTGGTCCTCCTGGAGCCAGCAGGCAGCCGTCTTGTTTGGAGGACAATTTGTTGCTTTGGATTGTCTCTGGGTTTTCGGAAGTGCAGCCCTGTGTTCAGGGCAGGGACTGGGTGGAGGGTGGCTGTCCCCACCCTCCTATTAACAGACAAGAGGGGAGGGAGGCTTTGGGCCTGGAGGCTTAGTCTGAGCCGCCTGCTTCCCAGCCTGCACCAGACTCAGGGGGCACTAGGCCAGTCCAGGCAGAGAATGTGCTCAGGACCCCATAGCCTTCGTCTTGGGGCTGAGAACCAGTGTGGGCTCCAAGCACAAGAATATGGATCCCTGGATGAGCCTAGGTGCCAGGTGTACCAAAGCTTCTGAAGGGCTGGGTCCTGCCTCAGTTTCCCCAATCCCCCCCAAGACTGAAGCCTGTGGCTGTGAGTCCATCTATATGCTGAGGCCTTAAGAAAGTCACTTTTCCCATTGGCCTTAGTTTCCTGATCTGTAAGATGGGCCCCTCCTCATATTCCCAGCCTGACTTGCAGGAGGACTATGGGAAGCAGTGGGACCAAGGCTGTAGTGCTGCTGTGTGCACAGGCTGCCCATAAATGGCCCGTGTCCCTGTGGTCACAGAGTGGGTAATCCAGGTGTGAGCTCCTCGATGTACCTCCTTTTATGGACCCACTGAGATCAGAATATGCTGGGATCTTGGGTGCCCCCTCCCAGGCACCCATACTCTGTCCTCCCAGGAGTCACATGGGAACGTTGCCCTTCCCAGATTGAGCATAAGCTGTTTCCTAGGACACTGCCAGAGACCCTTCATCAGACCCCCTGAGGCCCTCAGGACACAGCTGTTCCTTCCAGATGTGCACCAGCTGGTGGTGGGTCCATCTGCCCATGCTGCCTCCGACTGTCCTCATGGGAGTTCTTACTCATGTCCCTTTTCCATGAAGATATGGCAGGGCCGCATCCTCAAATGTGGAAAGTGCTGGGCGTCCAACCCCCCGTGACTGGATCCTCCCCTGCCTGCTGCTGCCCTGCAGGCTGTCCTGGCCTGGGCCCCCAGCTCCTGGAGTCCCTCAAGTCCTGGTAAGCCTGTCCTGTTCTGAGCCCTGTGGTGACTGGCCAGGCTCCCTGCCAGCCCCTGAGCCTGAGGGCTGGGTCTGTTCGGCTGAGTTTTGCTGGCTGAGACCCCATATGTGTCCTGGCTCTTGGTTCTGCTCTGTCCCTGCCTTTGCTCAGATATCACCCTCAGGATGAGGCACCCTTCATCCTGGCTGCACTCAGCCCTTCTTGGACTCTTCCCGGCCAGGTCATCGCATCCCATCATGGAAAGAGGAGACCTGAGAGCCCACACTGGCCTTGCGCATTCTGCTGAGAAGCCAGTTAGAGACATCCAGCGCTGGTACTGTTTGAGCAGGGCCTTGAGAAACAAGCAGGAGTCAGCCTTGGCCGGGGTGACCATTAGTGTCTGTGCACCGGCCAGTGTGGGCGTGAGTGGTTGGAGCACCTCCTCCACTGAGCCACACCCTGTGAGCTCTCTGTCTAAAAGTCAGGATGCCAAGAAATGAGCCTAGGGCTGCCAAGACTGGAGGACAAAGTGAGGTTCAGAGGCACCAGGCCTTGCCAGAGAGCAGGATCTGGGAAGGTGCAGCTACCACCATTGATTTCCACCCACGCATTATCAGCTCTACTTCAGAGCTCCAAAGACTGAGGCCTTAAAAGGAGAAGCTGGCTGTCCAGGAGTATGGAGGGGCCCAGACGGGCCTGGCAGCCAGGGAGCAGACTCCACTTCCAGGGCTCAGTCTGGGTTCCTGGACACTGGTGACTCTGCAGGCTGCTGGAGTGAGAGGGATGGACAGGGAGGCTGGTGGCGGGGGGGTCCCAGTTACTAGGACAGCAGGGAATGGTCCCCTCCACCCCAGGAATGACCCTAGATCTCCCTGTCACTTTTCCTGGTACTTCTCCTCTACCTCCTCTTGAGGAACTCCACACTGCACTGAGCCCCAGCCTCAACCTCAGATTCTCCCTCTCTCAGGCTGGGCCAACACGAGAGCCCTGGGGTTGGCATATCCAGGCCCTGTTCTAGCTGTTCCAAAGTTAGCACATGATGGGAGAGAAGGCTTTGTGGCAGGTGGCTGGCACGATGTCCTGGGTGCCGAGAGGCTGATCCTTGGGAAGGTTGGGCCTCATGGCCATGAAGCTCATCCCGACAGCTGTAGCTGGATATACCGAGAAATGGCAGGGCCAGACTGCTGTGCTGGGACGTAGTTTGTCTTTGGTGTCTTGACCTTTCTTAACCATCTGTCAGATGCAGTGAGGCCGCTGTACATCCTCAAATCAGCTCTGCCTGTGAGAGCTGTTACCCACCAAAAGCACTGGGAGGGTTCAAGGCTTGTAGGGCACATAATGAATTCAAAAGTACCTTGGGGTGTACAAGGGGTGTACCCAAATTTTACAGACCGAGGTGCTGGAGAGCAGGGAGGTGAACTGATTCATGGCATGACTTACAGGTGGATGTACTTGCCGTACGTGCCCCCGCCGGCAGGGACAGTGCGCTATGGAGGCTTGCCCCAAGGCCTCCGCAAATCCGCTGGGAACTGCCTCAGGCCTCTGGCCTGGCTCACCTATGTGCAGTACCGTCTCTGACTCACAGGGGGCGCTGGGGCCCCATGACTGGCTTTGCGCCTGCCCAAACCCTTAAAAATACGACTTATGATATGCAAACGCGCTGGGCTGTGTGTTTTTCCAATCAATAGAAGATGCTCAGTCCCTGAGATGTCACTACCAGAGTCTTCACACATCTGCATCGGAAGGATTCCAAATGCAAAGTCTTTTCCTGTTAGGGAAAAAAAATGTAAAAGGAGAAAGGGAGAATTTGCCTGACAGATTAGAAAATGTTCCACTTCCCAGCATTCGAACAAAGTATTTGTGCTTGTCCTGCCAATTACACTGGCTGTGGAAAGGAGTGCGGGTGCTCTGGCTGGTCCACGGAGGAGGCTATGGATAGCTGCGGCTGGGGAGCTGGTGCAGCCATAGTTGTTAGTGGTTGCCAGCCTGCCTCTCTTCACGTTTGACCTCAGGAGGACACACTGCTCTTGAACTCTGCTCCTTGGGCTGGGGAACAGCTCTGTGAGATTTTCCTGATAAGAGGCTGAGGAGGGCCCAACTCTGGTCTTAGACACAGTCCCCCCCGACACAGTGCGTTAAGATCGTTACATTCATTTGGAGTTTTCAAAGTGCCATTGAAGTCCCTGGCAGTCTGATTTCTCACAGAGAAATCAGTGAAGGAGGAGGAGAAGCTGGGGTCCGTGAGGATGGAGGATGGGGCAGCCCCCGGAGGGTCTAGTATCTGTCACAGATTGTCTGCACTGTCAGAGTTCAGCCCAGAGGGTCTGGCTGTCCTGTAGGGCCCCTCCGTGCTCTACTAAGCAATGTCACTGTAGGGCAAACCACTCAGCTCCTTGGTGGGTCCTCTCTGGTGAATGGAGCAGATGAGAGCAACAGAGGTCGGATAGTAGGTGACTACGCCCAGGGGTGCTGCTCATTTTCCTTGAGGTCTGACGCTCTGCGTGTAAGAGACATTTTTAGGAGCCCTGGGAGGACAGAGAATGGCAGCAGGGAGGCCAGGGGTGAGGCTGTGGTGATGGCAGAGGGAACAGAAGGGTGGGAAATGAATTCCAGAGGTGCTCAGCTCCCTCAGAGAGTGAGAGAGTACAGGGCTCCCCGGAACCCCACCTTGAGGATGGTAGTCCAGGGGGTCTCAACTATCTCAGCCTACCACCCCAGGCAGCACTCGCTCCTGGTACACTGGGTGAGGAGCAAAGCAGACAAGTGCACGGCAGATCTGCAGCTCCGCACCAAGGCTGCACTGTTTCCTAGCTGCTGCCACCCCTGGGCCCCAGGCCCATCAAATCTACCTGTACTTTCTGGTTCAGTGGACTCTTTCATTTCTGAGTAGCCAGTTCCTGCTTATTTGGGACAAGATCTCTGTTTTGCATGTAATTCGGAAGAATTTGGCTTTTAGGAATGATGGAGTGAACCTCTGTTGCTTCTCTCTCTTCCATAAGGCTGTTCTCTCCAGAGCAGCCCCACCCCCAGACACTCTCATTGTGACTTCCCTGGGGACTCTGGGCTTGAGACTGTATCAAATGTACTTGGATGATTCTTGACAATGAATTATAGCATAGAAAATCGGTAAATGCTGAGTGCATTCAAGGAAGACTAGACATTAATCCAATTTGGGGGCATCTTTATAACAGGGTAAATGACCAAACTTCAGGAAGCTTCAGTTTACCCATTAGTATGATGAGAAACAGGTGTCAAGTTTTGCCAAATGCACTGTGAAGCAATTGCAGGGTACAGACGGCTCTGCGACCTCATTATCTGTTGTCAGCCAGCGGGTCACTCAGGGCTGTAGGCACCTGCGCTCCTCACCTGGCTCTCCTACCCCCACTTCCCAGCCCTGCTGCCCTCTCATTGCCTCCACTGCTCCATCCACCTGGAAGCAAAAGTCCAGCTGGGCCAACTGAACCCCCAGTGGGGGGGATCCCTAGTGTGACCTTGAAGCAGCCCAGCCCCCTCTGCCCCTCTGCAGCATTATAGGTAGGGCCAAAGGCCCCCGCCCCCCTTGTCCTCCTCTGTCTCCTCTTCCCGCTCCCGTCCTCCCCTTCCTTCCTCTCCTCCTCCTCCAGCTCTGCACTCTGTTTCCTCAGGGAATGACTCACATATTTCCTCCCACCTGCACCACAGCTTCCAAACCTTCACTTGCAGGGTTGTACTGTGCGCAGGTTCCAGCCCTCAGAGGTGTTCGGGATGTGGCAGGTGGTGGGTGGTGACCCTGTGGGGCAATGCCAACTTCCCTTCTGCAGTCCAAGGCTGATGCCAGGGCAGTTCAGCCTGGCTAGATTTCTGGCTCTCTGGGAGAGCGGAGAGAATCCAGTTTTGCCTTCTGATGCCAACTCACTGCTTGACCTTGGGTGAGCTTTTTTTTTCCTGACCTCCCTTTTCTCTTAAGCAAGCAGCACCCAGCAGAAGCTGGGAGCCACTGGGCCCTTGGATGCCCCCTCCCCATGTAATGCACCCCACTTTAGCCCCAAGAATGGGATGGAAAGGAGTGGCAAAGGTGTGTGGGCCAGCAGTCTCAGAAGCCAGCTAGAGTGTGTGGGCAGTCAGGTACCTGTGGAGCCGGGCATACTCCTCTGGGGCTCTGGCAGGTGTGGGGACAGTGTGCTTTGGGCACCTACCAGCTCTTCCCATCCTCCCCTCCCCCAGGATTCAGGAGAAATTAAATCCATACAGGAACACATGACCCAGGCCTCATCCAATCTCAGCCTAACATTCCCATGATTGTGCAGATTGGTGGAGGGATGGGCACATGACCCAAGGAGAGCCAATGAGAGGCAGGGAGCTTTGATGGGCTTCAGGGGATGCTGGCTCCTTTCTCTAGAATCCAGGCTGCACCCCGCTTCTCAGAACTCAGGCAAAGCAGGAATGCAGTGGCTCATTTTCCTAACCAAGAAACCAAGGCAAATAAGGTTTCATTTTAGGCACTGTTAGCTCAGCATCTATGATGACACAGCTGCACTTTTCTTGCATATATTATCTCATTTAATTCACACAATAATTTTCAGGGTAGATGTTATTACTCTGTCCTGTAGGATGAGAAGCTATGGCTTGGGCCTGCCTGACCAGGGTCTTGTGCCAGGCCCCAGACGTGCTGTCCACTGGAGAAGCACATGTCCTCCATCCTGGGAAGACCTCACACTAGCCATGGAATCTTAACCTCAGCCGCTTTATCTGGCTAACTCTGGAAGCAGGAGGTGCCTCTGAGCCCCGCTATACCTGCTTGAGACCTCACCACAGGATGAGTGGCATCCGGGAGCTGCCATAGTTCTCATCCCAGGCCAGAAACATGTTTGGGAGAGGCCAGAACACTTGGCATGGGATGGGGTGGAGACATCATCCCCCAGCCTGCTGGGTATGTTCCTACAGGAGTGCGAAGAGAAGCCAGGCTTCAGTGGTAACAACTATGCTTATACTCCCTGCCTCACGTTCCCCAGCAGCCCACGTATGGTAGGTGCTCAGTATTTACCAAACAAAAGTCAGAGCATGAGCCAAAGGTGGAGGGTCTGAGCCTCAGACTTTGTGCCTCACCCTGCGCAATTCCTGGATTACTGACCCTTGTTCATGGAGGCCACAGCTAGGCTCTGGTGCTCTCGGAAAGAAGCTGCTTTAGTGACACCCGGGTTTGCAGAGCTTCCAGACCTAAATCTGGTGCCAAGAACCTTCCCTTCTGGAGCCTGGGATGCAATGAAGTTGTACTGCTGGCAGAGAGAGACCCACAAGCTACGTTGTGAGTCTGAAGTTTGCTCTGCTCCCATAATTACAGACAGTGGATGGTGATAGGCTGGGACAGCCAGGCTGTAAGAGGATAAGACTGACTCTGGTCAGATGGAGGAGGATGTGGATATATTGAAAAAAAGACGCAACCTCAAGGCTGAAAGACCAGGCTCGAGGCACGGCCTTGCTGGATTAGGGATGGAGGCTCGGAGGTGGCAGGTGGACAGTAGCAGTGGCTCAGGGCTGGAGCTGAGGATCGTGGCTCCCCCTAGAGAACCCGGCCTTCACAGTCTGGGTGATCCTGCTCGTCTTCAAGCACTGAGCCCACAGTCCAGAGAAGGGGCAAAGCCAGCATCGGCTCAGCACACTGGCTCCATGTCCTTGGCCATGTCCTTCTGCTATAGCCATGAGGAAGTGAAAGGAGACACCAAGTGACTCTGGGCCGGCTTCCTTCAGGCACTGAGACATGGTGTCCCTGCCAGATAGAAGGGCACGAAGATGGCCACAGACCCAGCTCGGCTTAAATTCAGCCTTGGAGCTACTGTTTGTCCTTTGCTGCCTCAGGACCAACCTCAAGTCTCAGGCTTCCTATCTGTCCACTCAGAGGCTAGACTAGACATTCCCACCCTGCCTGGTGGGGGACAAAGAGCTGAGACAAGCCCTCCTTGGGGCCATAGACTGAGAGTCATAGCCCTGAGCCTTGTATCACCAGGCCAGGGACAAGGCGGGGAGCAACAAAGAGATGGGGGACATTGCCTTATGTCGGTTGGATTATGTTCCTCGTTCAACTCCAACTTCATTAAAAAGCTCACTGCTGATCCTCTTAAGGCTCTGCTAGAGGGACAGGGATGGGGCGAGGCAGTGGTGGGCTGCCCTCCTTGGGGAAGCGGAAGAAGCGATTTGCATATTTATGAAGTCTTTTCCATTTTGCCCAGGCCCGTGTGCACTAAGGGATGTCATATCTCATTTTAAGCTGGGATCTGTGCTCTGGGAGTGACAGCTCAAGCTGCCAGGCAGCCTCTCCAATATCTGGAGGGGACAAACATCACTGGCCTGAGTCGGATCCCAAGTCAGCAGAAATAGGCTGTACAGCTCTGGATGGGTGGGTTTCTGGACTCCTCTGAGCCTTAGTTTCCCTGTGCCTGGAGTGGGAATGGACCAGGTCTACGGCGGGCAGCTTTTGGTGTGACTCTGGTGATGCCCAATATCATGTCCACCTAGGTAGATAGGCCTATAACTCATCTCTAATTAAAGTCCACCAAAGTAAAGGGATGGTGAAAAAGGATCATGACTTGGTCTTGCTCACGTCTTGTGGATCGCTTGCTGTAATGAAGGCAATTGGTGGTGACTTCTAGGGTGGGGTTGCCTCTGGCAGCAGTTAATAAAGGGTGGAGGAACAAAATCCTGACCCCAACCAGGTGAGGATCTGGACAATAGCCCAGCCCCACCCAGTGCTGGGCACCCATTGGCCATGCCAAGATGCCTCCCCCAGCGCCCACTAGATAGAGACCGAAATGGAGCCGCTCAGTTTGTCCATTTCGAAGGGCCCCTGGGGACTGGTCATGTGCATGAATGTGCAGGGACACCAAGTCAAGCTTACACTCAGTGCTCCAAGAGGTGCTGTCTTGCCTCTGCTGGGCCAGGCTGAGTGTGGAGGGTGTATCTGAGTCACTTTGTGTCTCTGGTCCTAGAGAGGGACCCGTGTTACAAGGACTAGGAAGCAATGGGTGTCAACGGCACGGGCCTCCCAGTGCAGGGCTCAGCACTGTTCTGTGGCCTCGTGACACAGGCCTGCTCCCAGAGGCTGACACTGTGTGGGCTCTGCTCATCTCCATGCTCACCATCAGTCTTTCCCAAGGGTGATTACTTCTCCGGGGACCAGCGTCACCCTGCTGCATCTTGCATCTTGTGGATGGTACAATCTGGAACCTTGGCAGCTGATGGGAAAATATTTGGGATCAGAGTCAATGAACAACTAGCTGAGGATTTTAGTCAAAACTGAAATGGCTGGATATGAGGATAACCTGAGAGGTTCCTAGATATATTTCCTTCTTCTTGTCCGTGCCCAGATGACTTCCTTCTTCTAGGCCCAGATGACTTTCTTAGAAGTCTCTTTTGGGTAGAAGCACCCACTGAAAAGGGAAGTGTGTGTGGACTTGTGCTCATACTCCCTGCCACTCCGGACCCCCAACCATATGCTAGAAGCTGGTTTCTTGTGCAGTGATCTGGTACAAAGAAAGCCTCTTCGCCAGGGAGTACAGGGCTTGGTGGCCCGGGCAGAAACTGTGGAATGGCCCTGGGCTTTGGGAATGGGGGAAGGCAGGCCAGGCTCTGCTCCTCTTGTCTCTCCTTGAAAGCCTGAGATGCTGGACACCATAGGACAGCTTGGACAGGGCCTGGACCCATGCTGAATGTGTGGAGGCTGAAGTCCCCCAGGCGGGGCTATCTGGCTGCGATTCCCTCCACAGTGGTGAGGGTCTGTGTCTGAACTGTCTACACAGCAGCACAGGCCTCAGGTGGCAGCAGAGCATTTGGCATGGGTTCAGGTGATGGGGGCGATGTCCGTGTTACTCACTTCTGCTATCTTTATGTTTCAGCAGCCACCTGTGGCCCCGGCCCTGCTGGACTGTATAGTTCCAGAATGTGGAGAGAGCGAGCAAATGGAGGCCCGCTCATTCTTCATGTCTGGAATCAGATCTTTCCAAGAACACTAAAAATAACCTTAAAAAAAAGTAATGCCAAGAAAAGCTGCATGTTGCTGGGCCGCGGTGCAGGAGGAGCTGCGAGCGGCTCTACCCATCAGCGATGGCGCCATCTGGCCGTGAGGCTCTGCTGCGGGGGAAGGAAAATTCTTGACTCATCCCTATTTTTAACTGTGCCTGTCTTCGCATCTGAGAGACACCGAGGCAGAGAGCATCATGGGCATCCCTGCCCCATCACTCTCCTCCATTATGACCAACCACCCCAGGCCACAAATCAGCTCTCAGGAGCTGCGGGGTCTGACACAGAGGACCCTCTGAATGCCCTCAGAGCTGCCCCTCTGGGTGCGCAGCAGACATTGCAGGGCCCAGGGCTCCAGACAACTCTGTATCATTCTGTGTTCCCCATGGCCACGAACTGCTCTATCCCACAGCCAGTCTCTTTGGTACCACAGAACAAAGTGGCAGCTCCCTGCAGCCCATCTGAGGTGCCCCTCCCCAGCCATGTGTGCCAGTGTGTTATTGTTACCACAGCCACACGCAGCAGGCTTCTCACCCATGCGACAATGCCATGATTATCCTCTGGTCTGTGCAGCTCAGCTCGGAGGCCCACTCAGATCCCCGGTGCCAGGCGCTGGGGCTGTGGAGAGGGTGGAGGGAGGCCCCGTCTCAGGAGCCTTTGACTTTGGTATGCCACAGAAGTCCCAGGCTTTGCAGACTAACCACGTGAATGCTTCGTGGCACTCTCCCTCTTGTGACCTCCAGTCTCTCAGTCATTCCAGCTCACGGCGGCTCTCTGCCTGGTCTCCTGCTCTCCTCAATGAAGACTACATTCTTGGTGAAGCTCATTGTTTTTCTTTTTTTCAGTGCTGAGGGTTGAACTCAGAGCCACTGCTCTGAGCTACATCATTATCCTTCTATCACTTTTTATTTTGAAACAGGGTCTTGCTCAGTTGCAATTTGCTCAAATAAAACTTGAATTTGTGGTTCTGCTGCCTCAGTTTCCCAGAATGCTAAGGTCATGGGCAAGTGCCACCATAGTTGGCTTGAACTCCATTCTTTAGTGGACTTTTACTCCAGGTAAAGGACTTGCCTGGATTGTTGGGTGGTTCATGTACGGCAGTGCCTGAGTGGTGGTGATTAGCCAGGGTTCTGAGACAGGCTGTCTGGAAGGGGATGGGACTTTGGCTGGATTTTTCAAGCTTCTCAGCTCTTGGGCCAATCCAACAGGGAGTCTGGACACCAGGAGTTAACCACAGAATTAACCAGGAGTTATCTTGCAGTCTCATGGGAGTCTGGACCCATGGGAGCTCCTGTGTGGGAAGAACCACAGCTGCTCTAGGCTAGAGGGAGTGCCAGCGTGGCATGGGAAGGCTCTGGGTCCTGTGCTGTGGTTCCTGCTGGCCTCTCCTGTCCCAGACCCTGGCCAGTGTGAGTCAGCCTCATTGAAGAGGCACCCATGGACACTGGGCACTGCCTGTGAGTGGGAGGAACGTGTGCAGTGGTGCCTCTGAGCATGAGTCCTGCATGGAGCCTTTCTGGGGCCCAGCCTAGGTCCTCCTGCTGTGTAGCTCTGAGAATGTTGCTACCTTCTCTGTAAGGATCAGTTCCAGCACCTGGGGACAGTGGAGAATTATAAATGCCCTGGTAGGGTGCCTAAGCTGAATGGGTTGTGTATGTCCCTGGAGCTCATAGACCCTCAGAGGCTCTGTTGTGGCAGGAACCAAATGATGTAGCAGTTCATGTCATTATTAGGTATTTTACAAAAATGTGCTTCAATTAAAGTTCATAGTAACCACATGGGGACTAATCCCCACTTCGATGGGAGAAGGGCACTCAGAGACCAGTGACACTGCTCAGGGCCACTCAGCTTAAGGCAGAGTGTTTGGTGAGAAGGTAATGAAATGACTGCAGTGACTACAGTCCAGACTGAGCAAGTAAGTGAGAGGTCCTGGCCACAGGCTCCAGTCCTGCCTTGAATATGCAGCTGTCTGTGATCCAGGAGACACCCTAGGGGCAGGGTCCCTGTGCCTGTGCCCTGGCAATGTCTCACTGAGGGTCAAGAGCCTAGTCTTGTCTCCATCCTTGCTTGGCCACATGGATGAGACCTCTGTCTGCATTGTCAGCTTCTTCTGTGGTGAGAACAGGGGACCTCACAGGGCTGTGCATGTCATATCCTCAACTCTTATCCTGCAGAGGAAGTGACAGGACACACCAAGGGGAGGGTGCTTGCTTAGTCGTAGTATTTGGAAGTGAAGTGGTATCCTCTGCTCTGTTTGCTGGAAGCTACTTGTGTGCCAGCCAAGTCGTGTGTCCTGGGCACCAAGGACACGAGGGGAGCATTGTGCAGGAATGCTCACTGCCAAGCCAGGTCTGGTCAGGCTCTAGTGGGAAGGAGTGTCGTCATCCTTCTGTTATAACAAGTACCCAAGGCTATCAGCTTACCGAGAGGGCAGGCTCGCTGTGGCTGACAGTTTAGGAAGTTCCAGCCCATGACCAATTGGCACTTTGGCTTCAGGGCAGTGCTGAGGCAGCATTTCACAGGGACAGTGTGTGGCAGAGCCAAACCATGGATCTCATAGGCAGAAAACAAGAGAGTGTGAAGGGGCTGGGGCCCACCTGGCCCCCGCAAATGCATGGCCCAATAGCCTAAAGACCTCCTGTTCGGTCCCACCAATTCAGGCACATCACTTCCCATAAACCTCTCTTTAACACGTGGACTTTTGAGGGCCACTTGTACAACTAGTAGGAGGTGACCTATATCAAATAGCTTCTGAGAGACCAGGGTCAGCTTAGTGGATGGTACGAGAGCAGGGAGCCAAGAGATAAGGCCTGTTGCTACTTGAGGTCCTCAGCGCCAACTCAGCCCCTGGACCAGGGGCTCAGGCAGTCAGGGAACAGACTAGGGTGGGTGCATTTGAGAAAAGGGAAGCCGAGCATGTGTCCTCAGGTGAGTGCACCTTCAGGGCAGAGCTTGGCTTGCTCTGTGTCATCCTTCCCTTCCCATGGTTTGGCTCTGCCATGCACTGTCCCTCCCCAGCTGCTGGCTGACCATGGAAAGCAAAGACTCAGGGTCACTGTATTAATCATCTTCCCAGTATTGGGACATCATACCTGAAACTTACAACTGAAAGGAGAAGAAGCTTATTTGGTTCATGGTCTTCAAAGGATTCACTCCCAGGCCAAGGGAGAAAGAGCATGGCAGAGCGATGTGGCTGAGAGAAGTTACTCAACCCGTGACATCCAGAAAGCAGAGAAAAGGGAGGGCCAGGGACAGGAATATACTCTTCCAGCTTGAGTCCCTGAAGACCTGTCTTTTCCAAACCCAAACTAAAATAGTCATTAACGGTGGAGACCCTGGCAAGGTGCTGCTTTCCTGAGGGTCCTGTGAAGTGACATTGGTTCTAAAAGGAGGGGCTGGTTTGTAATCTGGTCCAGCATGGCAGGGGAAGGGCCACACCATCCCCGTGGGTCTAAGTTCCATCTTCTTTGTCTTCTTGTCATCTGCCACAGTTCCTGGCCAGCAGGTCTTTCTCAGGACTCCCAGCTCCCTGGGGCTGGGCTGTCCCTTGAGAGATCTGGGAGAGCCTGGACCCTGGTGACCACACTGGTGCAGCAGCCTGACAGGCTGGTGGGAAATGCCCTGAGCTCTGGAAAAAGAGGCAACAGCCAGCTCCCTGGGAGCTCCGCTCCCAGGCAAGCGCTCTCATTCTCCAGCGCTGGCAAGGGTGGGCTAATGACCCCAGGCCTTCACAACAAAGCTCTTAGAGACTGGGCTCGTAAGTAAGTCTCCCACCACCAGTCCCTGTGGCATAAACGCTGTGCTTTGATGCATAATTGCTGGTTTCCTGCCTGCCGTCCATTCAAAGGAGGAAAGAGAAAACCTCCTTCATTTTATCTGGGAAGGCGACAAGCGCGCATTCTGGCTCCCCTATGGTGGCAGCCTTTTCTGAGATCACAGCAACAGGCCAGCAATTAGACCCCAGCCTGGGAATCAATTGCAGTTGCTAAAGAGCTTGGAGGGCTGGCAATTGCACAGCTCAATTGCTATAGGGTCCTTTGGGGCGAGTGACTGGCTCTGTCATACCCAGAGGAGGTGTTTACAGTTCAGGAGGGCAAGCAAGGATGGCCGAAGCCCAGGCAGGGTGCCCTCCTTCCAGGAGGGATCTCAGGTCCCTGCAGACCCCACAGAGGGGCTGATCGTTGTCCCAAGAGCTTCTCCATCCTTACATACTCATCCTGGCTTCCAGTGTTGCCTTTGCAAGGCTAGCTTGGGCTCAGCGCTTGCCTACTCTGAACAAGGCCCTACAGTGACAAAGAACTGCAGTGACACACAACAAACAAATGCTGTCTCTGTGCCATGGCCACAAATCCCTACCTGCAACCTCGATCCCTCGGCTCACCTCTTGTTCCTCCCCGCCAGACCTCAGAGTCATCGCAGTCTCCCATCCACCACCTACCTTTGCCCCGCCTTTTCCCATCTCAAGGGCACAGGGCCAGCCACCCAATGGCTCTGGCTCCACTGTGGCTTTGAAAGTGCCCGATCACCTTCCCCAGGCTGGGTGTCCTTAGCCTGAAGCTGTTTTGTGAAGATGCAGAATACCTAGTGTGTGACCTTCTTGCATCGAGCTATGACTAGGGCACCTGTGTCAGAGGGGCCAGCCCCTCCAAGAGGCCTCGAAGCCAGGTTTCTCATCCCTGAGTAAAGTCTTCAAACATATCTGTGATGATATCCATTGCATCTCCTGTCAGGGACAATCAAGGAGACTCCTGGGGCCTTTCTAGCCTTGGCCTGCTTTTCACACTCTCTGTTACCTACGTACACCCCATCCCTTGATGTGCTACCCTTGATGTACACCCCTGAGTGATACTCACTCAGGATCGGACCCTGACTTCTGTATCTCTGCGTAGGCCCCAGTCCCAGCTGCTGCCTTCACCCTCACTTCTGGGCCTCAGTTGTCCAAAACTTCCACCTCCATAGAACCTACTGCACACCAGCCAGGTGGAGTCAGGGAGATGCCACTGCCTGGACCTGGGCACAGAGGCTCCCGCCTCACTTCAAGTGTCAGAAGGAAGAAGATTGGCTCAGACGTGTGATGCTTCTCATGCCCCACCCTGCCTGGGCCTGTGGATGCCCCACCCTTGTTCTCCTTGAATGTCACAGCTTCTTCATCCCCTTGCCTGAACATCTGTTTCTAGCTAGGCAGCATCCAGCATAGTGTAATCCTCACTCAGGAGCAGGAACTGACATTTGCAGAGATAGGGAGCCATGAGTGACCAGTGCTGCCCTCAGCCCCGTAGTCCTAGCAGATATTCTCCTTAGGAAATACTGCCTGCAGTGGAAGAGCCAGGTCTTCTTTCTTGCTTGCAGCAGAGACAGCTTTCTGCAGCTGGCTGAGGTGGGTACATTTCCAGGTTCCTCCTTAGATTTCCACTCTGGCGTGCAAGAAGAAAAGCACAAGAAATGAATTGTGTGGCCTTCCTCCTAGAGCAGCTAAATGGCCAGAGGGAGGCACATAGGGATGAGGGTGGGGTGGCTGGAGCATGTAAGGATGGTCTCAGATAAAAATGTGGGAGTGGGAGCCAGAATCACAGTTGTGGTGGCTGAGAGGAGGGGGAACTGGCTAGTGGTGACAGCAGTGTCTAGCTTGCTTATTAGAGGGAAGCCAGCAAGGGCCTGGTGTGCTAAGGGATGGGGTGTACATAGGTAACAGAGAGTGTGAAAATCAGGCCAAGGCTAGAAAGGCCCCGGGTGTCTCCTTGATAGTCCCTGACAGGAGAATGGCAAGCATTCATCCGCACCTCCTCCTATATGAGGCCTCTTCTTCCTTGGCCAGACAAGCTGGGGGCGAGGGACATGGCTGTGACTAGGGACCTGCTGTCCCCAAAGGGAAAATAGAGTCTCTGTGCATAGTGGCCACACTCTGTGTGCAGTAGGTTAAAGAGGGGGGACATCTGGTAGAGCTCCCCAGCTGCAGTTCATACTCTAAAAGAGTCTCCCAGCAGGTACAAAGGCAAGAGGCAGGAAGCAGGGATGGTGCAGGAGGCTGATGAGAAAGTGATGGGCACGGAGAGTGGGAGTGAGAGGTGGCAGTTGTCCTGGAACCTCATAAGTGGGATTCAGGGAACAAGGCAGAAGCCGGAAATATCCCGGGCTCAGCATGTAGAAATAAGCAGCAGAGTTGGATGCCTGGGTCCTAAGGGTCAATGGCTCTAAAAGCCCAGTAGAACAGTGGACTGGGCCAACTTCCTATCTTGAAGCCAGACAATCAGGCCTGTTGTACCTACTCACAAAAGGCAGTGACAAAGATATACAAGTCCCAAGGATCAAGCGGGGCCTGAGATGAGCCCTGGGTAGAGGTAAGGGAAATGAGAAGGGAAAAAGAGAGACGCTCCAGTCTCAGGAACAGATCGCCATGGCCTCACGCACCTGGCTCTGTATCTGGATGGTCATGACGGTAGGGGACAGACATCCAGCAAAGCAGGTAGATTCACAGGACAGAAAAAGAGGAAAGCAAAGCAAACACACACTGATCTGTTCCTCCTCGGATGGACATGCCAAGACCCAGGTGCTCTATAGTTTAGGGAAAGGCAGCTGAGGTGTTAAGGCAGATAGGACAGGTCTGGGATGAGATAGTGGGGCTAGGGAGGTAGACAGGGAACAATGTGTAGTGGTTGAGAGGAGAGGCCACTGTCTCACAGTGACAATAGGTGTCTGGTTTGCTTGTTGGAGGGCAGTGAGAGAGGGCCAGGTTTGGTGGGAAGATGTGGCTTCAGGGTACACTTGGGGGACTGCCTTTCTGCCTCACCTCTGATATTACCAGAAGCTGGAAGGACTCCCTTCCATAGACAAAGTAGTTCAGAGGCAATTTTGAAGGAAGAATGGCTGTAATTTTTCAGAAATAAAGACACAAGTCCTCAGAGAGGGGTGTGTGCGAGCCTTTCCTTGAGTATTCAGTCAAGTACTGATGAGCCGTCTGTGAGGAAGCTGACAGGCTGGAGAAAGAACCACTGGAATGGATTCGAGCAGAGTGCTCGACATCCACAGGGCTAAGGACAGTGCCTACTCTGTGAACTAGACTAGGAAACCTCATGAGGTTTAGGACACTGCAAAACACACACAGAAGGGTCTCTTACCTTGAGATAGGGGACAATTAGCCATAGATGGGGTCTGGTCCTGTGCACGAAATGTTAACAGAAAGATATGCAAAGACTAAATGGTTTCCAAGTAACTTATCTGTGTCCCAGACAAAGTTTAAAACATAGGAACACAAAAGAATCGAGCATAATATTCATAATGTCTTGCATCCAATAAAAAATTGACAAACACGAAGAGAAGCAAGATGAGACAATCCATAAAGAGGAGAAAATGATCAATTGAAAACAATCTAGAATACAGATGTTAGAATTAACAGACAGGCCACAAATACATGTGTTCAAAAGTTAAGGAGAAATAGAATGAATAAATATAAATTTAAATAAATGGAACAAAAAATTTAGTGTAAGTATAGACTTTGTAAATGTGAGAATCAAGTCAAACTTCTAAACTTGAAAAGTTCAACATGTGGGTGAAAAATGTACTAGATGGGATTTGTCATGGCAGGAAAGGAGGTTAAAGAGCTTGAATGAACAGTAACAGAAGCCATCAAAATGAAACTGAAAGAGAAGAGTTTAAAAAATATAAAAATAAATTCACCAAGCAACATCTAGTGGCTTAAAACATGTTCAATGAAAGTCGACAAAAATGGGAGTAGTAAAAAGTATTTCAAGGTATAATGGCAAAACAATTTCTAAATTAACGGAAGCTATAAGCCCAGAATCCCCAGAAGTTCAACAAACTTCAAATTCAAAAACAGGAAGACATCTCTACCAACGTTGCTCCAAACCAGTGATGAGGAGAAATCAACGCAAGCCTACCTACATAGGGTGGGAGGATGCTCTACAAGGAGGGACAATAAGGGTAACAGCCAATCTCAGTGCCAATAATGTAGGTGAGGAGACAATGGAGCTGAGAAAAAGCTGTTAACCTAGAATCCAATACCTAGTGAATATATCTTTCAAACAGAAGGTGCAATAAAAGCTTTTTTTAGATCCATAAAAGCTGAAAGCATTCATCACCAGGAGACTTGTACTCGAGTCCCTTAGTCAGAAGGTAGATGGCATGCTGTGGAAATAGGAAGCAGCTCACGAGAACAGAGTGTAGAGAGATGAGAGCCGAGGACAAACACAGAAGACTTTTTTTTTTCTTTCTTATTACTTAAATACTCTGGAAGGAAAATTGGGTGCTAAATAAAATCACAGCTGCAGTAAGAACATCTACACGCGTAGACATGTGTGGGGGGTGTGTAGCATACCTAAAAGTGGACTGCATGAGTACCTCATCAGCAAGCTGCAGAATGGGTGTAAGTGTGCTGCTGACAGATTTCATTCTGTGCTTGGGAGGCGGGCACTGGGGCAGACTGCACCAGTTAAAGGCATGTGCTGGAAACTCTAGAGAAGTCCTGAAATGACAAGACATAAACTTAGAGTTACAAAGTCAAGAAAAGATATTAAACAGAATCATAGAGATGACTAGTCAACAAAAAGAGAGAGAAAATGAACAAAAAATACAACTAGGAAACAAATGACAAGAGGTCAGATTTAAAATCAGCCATATGAATAATTACAATAAATGAGGGAAAGGAGGTGAGCAGGCAGCACACACAGGATTCTTGGAGTCGTGATGCTATTCCATCTGACATGGTATTGATGTGTATATGACATTACACAAGTGTCAAAAATCCGTAGAACTCAGCAGCACAGAGAAGAAACCCTACCATTATCTATGGCCTTTAGTGAATAAAATACACTGATATTTGATACATTAATTTTATAGTTCAGTTTTAACAAATGTACTACTTGACACAAAGTGTTAATAATGGAAATGCTGGGGGGTGTCTCTGAGATGGTCTTTGCACTTTCTGTTCAGTTTTTTTGTAAAACTCCTTTGTTAATTTAAAAAAGACAGCTGGAATGGCTACATTAATATCATAAATGAGATTTAGAGTAGAGAATATGACCAGGAATAAAAATAGTCTTCAGAATGATGTAGGGATCAGATCACCATGAGGGAAAATCCTAAATGTTCACACACCTAATAACAGAGCTTTGAAATACACGAAGAGAACGAGACCTGCAAGGGGAGGCGGGAGAGCACCAGGTCCAGTGGGGGACCCCAGTCACCTCTCTCGGGGACAGACTGAACGCACAGACCAGAGAGCAGTAAGTGCAAAAAGGACCGGGAATAATGCTGAGTACTGACACTTTCTAACAGATACGCTCAGCACCCAGGGGAATATATATTATTTTTATGAGTATCTGAAACAATTATCAATCTAGACTATTTGAGGTCATAAAGCAATTCACAATAAATGTAAAATAATTAAAAGCATAAAAAATATGTTCTCTGACCATAATGGAAATAAACTGAGAATCAGGAACAGAAAGATATCTGAAATAATTCTAGATTGATTTGCAAGTGAAATAAGATACCCACAGATATTAAAAGAATAATAAAGGAATAGCATGATCCAGCATTTGCTAATAAATCTGACAACTTTGGTGAAATGGTCAAATTCTTTGAAAGACATAAATTCATTTAAGAAGAAATATGTCACCAGGATAACCCTACATCTATAGGAGAAATGAAATTTGACATTTAAACGTTTCCCACAGTGGAAATAGTCCCAGGTGGCCTCACTGGTGAATTTTAAGAAGCAGGTGTGGAAGAAATAATATCAGTTCTACACACATGCTTTCTACAAAGTGGAACAACAGGAGGAATACTTTCCAACTCATTATTTGAGATCAGCATTACCCTGATACCAAAACCAAAGACATTCATGAATATAAAACCATAAGCCAAGATCTCTTATGTATATAGATACATAAATTCCAAACATAATTGTATCAAATCAAATCTAATGAAATATAAAAAGGATAATATATCACGATCATGTGGAGTTTATTCACCAAGAATGCAAGATTGATTTAACATTTGGAAAGTCAATCAATCTAGTTTAGTGTTTTACAAGCTAAAAGGAAAAATTAAATTATCATTCCAATAGGCCCTGAGAAGAATTTGACAAAATCCAACACCTACACCGTGATAAAAACTGTCAGCAAATAAGAGATAGGAAATGTCCTCAACCTGGTGAGTGCTATCAATGAAATGCTTGCAACTAACGTCGTTCTCAGTGATTAACGTCTTTCTCAGTGATTAGGAGAACCCGCTTGTGTTCTCCTTCAGCTCGGGAGTGATACAAGGACATCTTTCTCATCATTTCCCATCTGTACTCTATTGAAAGCTGCAGTCAGTTCAACAGGCGTGAAAAAGAAACAAAAGTCATGCGGATTGGAAAAAGAGAAATACTTTTTCCTTTATTCAGAGATGGTCTTCAAAGAAAATCTGACGGGATTTGAAAAAATTTAAATCTGTTAGAAATAATAACTAAGCTTAGTGATATCACAGAGTACAAGGACAAGATCAATGTACAAAAACAATTGTATTTTTATGCATTAGCGAGGAATAATTGAAAATTGGATTTAAAATGCCACTATAAAAACATCAGCATTAT
Organism: Petromus typicus; assembly: GCA_004026965.1. NCBI lineage: Eukaryota > Metazoa > Chordata > Mammalia > Rodentia > Petromuridae > Petromus > Petromus typicus. Next base: position 147,937 of record PVIR01000610.1, read on the forward strand.
GATATACTGAGGAGCAAAACTGATTAAACATAGGAAATACCTGCATGTCAAAAAACTATAAAAATGCTGAATGAAATAAGAAACATAAGTAAATGGAAATATATATCCTGTTTATGTTTTAGAAGACTCAATACTGTTTCGGTATTAATTCCCCCAAAATTGATTTGTAAAATCAATGAAAATTTTCTGTTTACTTCTTTCTATTTTCTAAAATCACGAGTGGGCGGGGGGGAATCCAGGGCCTCTTACACGTTTGGCAAGTGCTCTACCATTGAGCTACATCCCTAGCCTGAGGAGTTCCTTTTTAAAGAAATTATTTAACAGATTCTAACATGCATAAAGGAATGTAAAGGTCTGAGAGTAACCAAAGCAATTTTAAAAAATAAGCAAAAAAACCAAAATTGGATGATTAACACTACATGATTTTACTTATTATAAAATTACGTTATATGACAGTGTTGTATTGGCACAAAGACAGATATATCAATGGAACAGAATAGAAAACTTAAAAATAGACCTAAACACATATGGACAAATGATTTTCAAAAAGGTGTGAAAGCAATTGAGTGTGGAAAAGACAATCTTTTCCATAAATGGTGCTGGAACAAAGAAGCGTTTCATCACACCCCCTCCCAAAAAAAGCAGCTTCAATCTATTCCTTGCACAATACACAAAAATTGTTTTAAAATGGCTCAAAGACCTAAATATAAAACACAAAACTACAAAATTCCTTGGAGAAAACATAAAGGAAAAAATCCTTTGTAACCTTGAGTTAGGCCTGTATTTCTTCATATGGCACCTGAAATACAATAAAAGAACAAATTAGACTTTAACAAGACTTTAAGCATGTGTTCTGAAAGACATCATTAATAGAATGAATAAATAAAGCATAGACTGGAAAAATTATTTTCAAATTATCTGTCTGACCAAGGATTTTAAATTGCAATGTAGAAAGAACTTTCAAAATTCAATATTAAGAAAATAAAAAATGAGAGAAAGATTTGAATAGATACTTCACAAAGATAAAAGGAGTGATCAAAAATACAATGAATGCTTAAATTTAAAAATTTTACTACAATAAAAGACGTATTGTCATGGATCCTCTCAAAACATCCCCCCTTGCTTCTAACACATTTATTTCACCTTTCTTGCCATTTTCTGAAACAGTTCTGGAAATCCTCTTTTGTGACTAGCTTTACACAACGTGGTCACAGATACAGTGACTCTTGCTGCCCAGTGCCTTCCAGTGGAAAGGCAGACTGGTGAAACATCACAGTATCTTTTCATCTACTTTCTTCACCTGAATCTGGCTCTAGGTGACTCCTGGTTCTTCCTCACTGTCAAAATCAACAAGAAAGAGAAATGTTTCAAATCATTTCATGTCATTATGGCACCCACCACTGGGTAACTGAAGACACTTGTGAAAGAGAATTTCCTGAACTGCTTCAGATAGTGGCAAGCATAATAGGGTATAGGTATTTGAAGGGAGGGGAATATTTTAAGGGGATTAAGGGCAATGCATCCTTTACTGTAATAAGCGTTCTAAAGTTTAAAAGTACTGTATTTTTAATCACACCTGGTACAAGGATGTTAACAAGTGTCTGGAAAGACATGCAACAGCAATAGTCATTAGGAAATTACAACAAGAAACCACAGTGAGACACATCTGTCAGAACGGATTTAAGTGGAAAGACTGACATCCTCGAGTGTAGGGAACATGGGGAAGACCCAGACCTCTCATACTGCATGTGCAGAGGATGGCACCACCAATTTGGAAAAGTTTGATAGTTTTTATAAGTTAGATGTATCTCCACTCTACAGTGCAGCTCTTTTCTCTGGTAGAGGAGAAAGCATTTCTCACCAAATCTTCTCCTTGAATATTTGCAACATATTTGTTTATAAAAGTTGAAACCTGCAAACAGTTCACCCATCACCAGAGAACAGACAGCAGTGGTACTTCTTGTCATGCAAGAGAACAGCATCGAGCCATGAAAAGGGATGTGTTATGAATACAAGTACGATGTGGCTGGGTAGTGCATAAGCCCCCATAGCAACATGTACTGAATGGAAGAAGTCAGACCTTCCTCAAATACAGAAACTCATTTCCTTTGCTAATGGGAGAAAATGCATACAACCGATAAAATATTATTAGACTGTGAAGAACACAAATGAGTCAATGAAAAAAGACAGAGGACATATTGGCAGGTGGGGAGTATGAATGAAATTAAAAGGGGAAAACAAATAGTAACTAATGGTAAATGCATAAAAATGAACTCAACCTCATTAGTCTTGAAGAAAAACGACTAATTCAAAGTACAATTTCATACCTAGCAAGGTGGCAAAGCTAGAAAAACCTGGTAGCAGTGATGTTAGGGTGTGGGACAGTATGTTTGACCTGCCATACACGAGAGGACCTCAGAACCACCTTGCTGGAAAATAGGCGTAGTGGTGAAGTTGTTTATGGCCCAGCAAAGCCATTTCTAAAGAGTTCCTCACCCAGGTGTGGGACACCTGCCTGTAGTGTGAACATTCTGAGAGGCTGAGTCAGGAAGATGGTAAGGCTGAGTCAAGCTTGGGCAACTTAGCAAGGCTTTGTCTCAAAACAGAAAGGGTTGGCGATGTAGCTCAGTGATAAAGTGCCCCTGAGTTCAATCCCCAGTGCTACCGAAAGAAAGAAAGAGAGAGAGAGAGAGAGAGAAAGAAGGAAAGAGAGAAATAGAAGAAAGAAAGGAATGAAGGAAGGAAGGAAGGAGAAAAGGAAAAAGAAACTTCCCCAGGACACAGAAAGATGTGCATAAGAATGCTCACTCTGATGACCTCATTTGAGGAAAACTGGGGCCCTGGGTTCCCATCCATCAACAGCACAGTGGACTAGCCTGCGGTAGTATACCTAGTGAAAGGCCTGGTGCTTAGTGAAAGGCCCCACCCGAGCTGGGGCTCCACTCATCAAGGTGGATCATCCCAGAGTGGAGGGGAATGCCTCCCTGTGGGGTCTTGTGCTCTGCAGCATACACTTATGCTTAGTTTAAAACCCTACAAGCCAAAAGAACATTAGCTATTGTTCACAAGAACAGAAACACATCACAGGAGAAAAATACCAGTAAATGATAAATACTGTGCTGCTGGTAAAGAGTGACAGGAACAAGCTTAGGCCTGTCCTTCCCTCCTCTCTGAATCTTGGCTGTGGCTCTGTGGATGATGGGCTGTTAGCTGGTGAGACATGGCAGGGGCTTGCCGATGTGTCTGGCTGGCCAGTGAGGAGGGCATGTCCAGGCGGCCTGCAGATGCAGGAGGAGGTGAGAAATGCAGGCCAGCACTAACATGCCCAGTCATCCCAGCCAAGACCAGCAGCCAATGGGCCACAGACATGTGCAGCCCCTTCTCTCTGGTCATGTGTTGTGGCAGTTTGTGGCTGTTGGTGATGAACCATTTGCCAAGCAAAAGCTCATGGGTATATGTTGATAGCTGTCACCAACATGGTTGGGAAAGGGATTTTCCACAGGGTCCTTCATGGGTCTCCACATGAGATCCTATGAGATGTGGACCTGGGCCCTGGCTGCTGCATTCCAGGCTTCGGAGTTTTCACTGTGCTCCACCAACATGCTGCAGGGCAGAGTCCTGCCCCACACACCCCCTAACCTTCAGTGACATCTTTCCTAATCAAAGCCATTGCACTGGCACAAATACTTGGTGAAGTCAGCATGTCTTCTTGTGTTCCTTGCCCGTTCAGAGGCTCCTGTCGCAAATGCCTCTGCATACTCTTTGCTGCTTCCCAGTGGCCCCAGTCTCTTGGTCTCAAGAAGGCAGCTTGGGTTCCTGAGGGCAAAAGGCAGCCACTATCACAGAGCCATGCACAGAGCTGGACTCACACCCAGGATCTGACCTGCTAGTCCCTCTCTTGCCTTCAATACAGACTCCTGGGGTGCAGGGGGTGCTGGAACTGAGAGGAATTCCTGGACAAGCCCACCTTCCCAGCACACACCCAGTGTCCTGGGACACCTACTGGTGGGGACTTGCCTGTTATCCCACACCAGCAAGAAAGAGACACTCCCAGCATCTTCCTTCTCCCAGGATCCTGGCCGGTGGAACCATGGATATCTGTGTTCCCTCTGTGTGCTTCTGCTTAGCTGTCACTTGGGGTATCACCTGTTGCTGCTATGTATTATAGCCACAGACACTGCATGTGAGATCAGAGTATCAGCAAAACAAGCAAAGGAAAAGACTGATTGCTTTCCAAATACTGGTCCTGGGGAAAATGTAAGATAAATGACCCCTACTTAAGGCCACTTCTCCCTCCCAAGCCACCAAGAGGGGACACTCAAAGCAGACCTGAAAACAATGAACAGAGATGACATCCCCCACCCCCCACAGGAAGAGAGGCCACCTGTGAGATGATGATGATGACAAGAGTGCCCGCCACACCACAGGCCTCCTCATGCCACCATGGCCCCTGGGTGCTCAGTGAGTACTCTGTCTGGCACTCACCATGCGCTGTTTAATTTACTCTTTGCAACAGCCCATCATCAGGGCAGTCATTATCTACCCGAAATGTGGCCACTTAAACATATCCTATTTGGTGTTCTCATGCAAGATATGGAAGGGTGTGAGGAGGTGCAGGTGTGGATGGCTCAGCCCATCCCCCACAGTGTATGTGAGCCAAAACATCACACTATGCATGATAACGTGTGCAGTACTTAACAATTACAGTAAATTTAAAACATAAAATGCTGATATTTAGTTTTTTGTGCATCTAAGACATTACAAGAAATATCTCAGGCTGGGGTGTAGCTCAGTGCTAAGGCTCTTGCCTGACTTGCATAGGATCCTGGGTTTGATCCCAGGCCACACAACATAAATAAATAAAATGAAATACAATAAAAGATAAAACGCTCTGCCTCTTAGTCATTGAGCCATTTGCATTCATCAGGCAGGAATCCTAGCCTTGTGGGATCCTAGCTTTATATAAATTTTTAATATTTGTTCACCTTGCCTGGTTTGTCAAGATTTTTCTCCTAAATTTGCTTTAAAAAAATATTTATCTGGGCTTTTGAGTTCTTGGTCAACCCCTTGAGCTTTGCACCAGGGAAGAGGCCTAGTCAACTACCCTGAAGACAGCTCTCTCCAGTCTCACTGAGCTTGCAGAGCTGGGGCACAGTCCTGGCTGTGCCCGCCAATACCATTAGCCTGGCCAGGCCCTGTGCTCTGCCCTGCCCCACCCCCATCCTGGCTTAGTTAGGGCCCGGTATGTGCCTGGTCCCCACCTCTACTTGAGGCTTAGACAGAACTGGGCTCGTCCTTACAGAGGTTAATCACTGCCTCCTGGCGGAGCCCTCTGGCTGCTGAGGCTGCCCAGAGGGGACAAGCAGTTTAGAAACCACACTGCCAGCCAAGCTCCTGATGACTGGGGGTAAGAACTTCCCCTCTTCATTGAGCAGTTGCACAGGAAGCGTTCACTCAGGTTGGGGTAGGAAGCTGGGAACACAGGTGGGAAAGACACCATTTGTTCCACCCCAGGCACCCCGCCCCACCATATCGGAAGCGCCAAAGGTTTTTAAAAACTACAGCTGCCTTAATGTACCAGGCTCTGGTTACCCATACCTTCTGGCTGTCCTATCATTCACTGCGGGTGCCAGTGGGGCCTCTGTGCCAAACTCCTTCATGGGGTAGAGGTGCCATGTGGCTGGCACTACCATGCCTTGTGGCTTGGAGTGTCCAGGCCCCAGTCCCCCCAGGACACACTTGTCACACTGCACCCTCAGAAACCCTTCCTTCTCCCTTCCCCCTTCCCATCTTGCTGGTTTATTCTTCCCTGTAACAGGCCTTACCACAAGCTGACTAGTGCGATAGACATGCTTGGATGTGTCTAATCCTTGTCAAGAGACTTAGAGCTGAATTAGAGCAGATGAATTCATGAGGAGGCAGGGCAGGGGCTTTATTTGCATTTCTGAAACAGGGTAAACTGAGGCTCACAGTATGTGCCCAGGGTGAGGGGGTCTTGAATCTAAGGTCTGGCCCAGCCCAGGCCAGGTGCAGAGGTGGTTGCTATGATCTTCTGAGACAAGTGCAGATGGGAAGGAGTTAAGCGGCTGTGCTGTCTTCTCCAAAGCAATTAATCACAGAATTGGAGGGGTAGGCCAGACAATTATGTCCTAGACAAAGGGGACGAGAAGGCAGGGTAATGACTTCAGAGCCTAGCACTGCAAGATTAATAAGCATTTGACATTTGGATGGTGTGCCGAGACTCTGGGCAGCTCTGCCATCAGGCTATACCCTACCTGCCCCTCTGGGAAATTCCCAGGACACAGGTCAATGTTACCGTGGTTACCCAGGGCATGGCCATAGCTAGTGCACAGGCTGCATGAGGATGCCTGAGCTCTGGGGACATCTGGCTTTTCTGAGCATACTGGTAGCCTCTCCAAGAGGGACAGAGACAACAGCAGGCAGGGCTGGGGATCTATGGGATCGAGGGCAGATGCTGGTCCTGGCTGTGGCAGCCTCATGAACAGAAGAAAGCTGAGATGCCACAGGGTCCAGGCTTGGCCTCTCTCTGGCTGCTGACCCAAGGCAAATGGAGCTCTATGGCCTCCTTAGACAAGTGCGAATAATAATCTTGAGTCACCGGCCAGTGCAGGGTCAAAAGAGAGAATGTAGGACAAGCCTTCAGCCATTTTCACTTCATTGGTTTTCTGCCTGGTCCTTCCTGCCCGGCTCGCCTCTACAGCCTGTCTAGGAGCTGTAGGGTCCTGGGTTTGTACCCACCATCCATCCCCACTTGCATGCCCTGAGAATAGTTCACCTAGCCCGGGCTGCTCCTGCCATCTACCAAACATCTGTAGAGCCCATCTTGTCATTTGGCTACCACAACCCATACAAAACAAGGGCTTCCCGCATGCGACCAGTCAAGCAGTATCCAATGCTCACCTCGCTTGATGGCCTGACTCTCACCACACTGGGCCGTCTCCACCCTCCCAGTTCAGGAAGCTAGTGCCGACCTGCTCCTCTGCCGGACAGTGCAAAGTTCCTGTCTTCCCCATCTGATTCAAGGTGAAAGGGGCTCCTCCAGGTTAGGAGGAAGTTACGGAAGGACATCAGTCATTCCTCACTACCCAGCAAGGGGCCCTACTTGTTTCTTCTCATTCTGGGGGCACGGTGAGGCTAGTCCAAGCACATGTTCACCCCGGCTTCATGGAATGGAGCTTTCAGATGAGCTAAAGTAGCTCAGAGGTCAGCAGACACACATGGTGGTCCTTTGAGTACAGTTGGCTCCACACCAAAGGGACTGGCCCTTGCAGTGTGATGGCTGGGGTGGGTAGCTACTCCATGGTCAGTAGCATGGCTGGCCCAGCTGTGCTGTGGAGGAGGCATTACAGTGTCAAGATTCCTTCAGGAGTATGTGACAGGAGCATGGGACAAATGTTTCCAAACAAAAATGGGCTCTCTTCCTGGTGGGGTTACCTCAGTGTGGCCAGAGATACCCCAGTGACCCTCCATCCTGTGGCTACCCACCTCCCTAGTTGCTGGAGGCACCTGGCAGGGGTGAGGTGGGCTTCTGGGGTCACATAGCACTCAAGTCTGCCCACATGCCTAGAGTTACATGCTGAGGTCCTCCCTAGGTCCCCACAGATCCCAAGTGCAACAGGGCCCAGAGGGACATAGACAGACAACAGTGGCACAAGGTGACATGCAGCCAGATGCTCTCTAGCAGTACCAACTGCCAGAAGCATTTGCAACTATAGGGAGGCTTCTCCTCAAAGGTGGCTCCTGAGACTGGCTCTGTCTCATCACCCAGAGGCCAACACTTCTGGAGCGGGGAGGGCTATGGCTGTGGTGGCCCCATTTCTGTCCTGCCCCTCACTTGGTGGCTCTTTCCTTCCCTGCAGGGCAGGGATCTGAGTCTCAAGGGAGAAGTCCCCAAGACAGGATGCAAGGGCACCCGAGGGCTCACACCACCCTGTCCTTGTCCCTCCTTCCTGGGCAGTTCCCAACTTTCCTCTGTGGAGATGGGGCCCTCTCTGGCCAATGAACTCTGTCCACCTGCTACATCCAAGTCCAACTGGGGTTTATAGAGACCTACTGAACCTCATGCCACTTCAGGACAAAGGCAAACCCATGCCCAAGCTTTTTCTTTGTTTGAAATAGGAGTGATAGTAGCCACCTCAGGACCCAGGGAGACCCTCAGAGGCTGCAGCCTCACAAAGGCGAGTCTTCTGTACCCCTCTCCCCAAGGGGCTTTGCGAACAGAACCCATCCCTCCGCTACACCCAAGGCTACACTGAGGCTTGGCAGAAAGGGCCCAACCCTCTCCAGGGCCCAGCCCCCTCCCCCAGCCTTGGCATCTCCATGGTCCCCCAGGCCCCAACTGGGGAGAGAAAAAGCCAGCCTCAGAAGGAGGGAGGATTAGTCATGCATGTGCGAGCGCTTTCCTTGGAGAGGTCCCAGTCTTTCCAGCCTCACTAGGCCTTTGAGGAGCACCCTTGCTAGTGTCTTGAAGCTGCCTCCCTCCCCAACACGTGGGGCCATGGGGAGGGGGAGAAATCACCATTTCCTTCCCTGCTCCTATCTCTGTGTGGCAGACGTGCGGGGAGCTTTAAATACTAAATGGAAAGCCTGGAACCGCTGGACTTCTGGAGGCAAATGCCTTTAATTCTTAATTTTCTCCCCCTCCTCAGCTGGCTATGCTTTCTGTTTAATTAGGGGAAAGAAAACTGTGACATCAACTCAAGGGCATCACCTGCCCAGTGTGGTAAAAGCCAGGATTTAATCCCAGGCTGAGCCAGCGCATCCCCCACCAGAGTCAAATCTCCTTCAGATCTGTCCAGCCGCAGATAAGGAGAAACCCAGGGCAGAGCGGGCGGGCTGCCTTCCCCAGCCAACTGGAGATGAAGGGAGCAGCCAGATGTCACTCCTTTGTAGAGCGCAGCTGGGCAGAGGGGCTGGACACAGTGTGGCAGGGACAGCAGCCCGCAGTGCTGGAGAGGCTGGGCTGTCGGGCTGTCACTGTTAGGCCTTCCTGGCTCCAGGACCCAAGAGGGAGCAACAGGAAGGCAGCAGGAGCAACCGAGCAATGGAGGGGATGGCGAGGGAGCTCTCCTCTCTTCTCCTCCTTTCCTCTGTCTCTCTCTCTCCCTCCAAACCACCCTCCCATTTTCGATTCATTCATGCTTCCTTTTGTGCATCCACGTATCTAACTAACCACTTGTTCCTTTACCCACATACCTGTCCATTCATATTTCCATACATGGCATGCACCTACCGTCCATTAGTCATCTCTCTCTGTATCACTCTTCTCTATCTATCTGTATAGCTATCTATCTATCCATCCACTCACCCATGCATTCATTCATTCCTCTATCCCTCCTTCCATATGTACATTCCTCCTTCCATGCATCTATCTACATATTCAGTCCTTTATCCATATATCTGTGCATTTATCCTTCCATGCATACATGCATCCATATCCATCCATCCATCCATCCTTCCGTCTGTCCGTCCATCCTTCCGTCCATCTGTCTGTCCATCCATCCATCCGTCCATCTATCTGACACTTGCTGCTTCTTTGTGGAACAGGCTTCAGTCCTTTCTGAGCACAGGGCTCTGTGCCAAGCAGCATGGACCAGTATTCTGGGAGACAGGCCAGAAAGCATACCCATGTGGTACCTGTGAGGGTGTGTGTGGGTCCCCAGTGCCCTGGTTCCCTCCCCTCTGAGGCTCCGTGGTCTTGTACCTCCTTCCCTTCATCCCTGTAAACAAGTCTGGGCCAGTGTGGAGAGGAGCAGAAAGTTGGTGCTGGGGGTAAACATGTCTCAACCAGGACTAGGACTGCAGCTGCAGGTGTTGGCATCTCTTGGATCCCTTTGGATTTGAGTGATCCCAGCACCATTGTACTAGGGGCTTGTGCAGTGGGAGTCTTGCCCGTTTTGTCCCTCTGTGTCCCAGCGGACCCTCCCTCAGGCCCACCCATACTGCTTACCTATTGCTGGGACCAGTTACCTCAGAACTTGGCAGATTGAAGTGTCCCCAGGGTCAGGTCCGCAGTTCCTGTGGATCACGACCTGGGACGGTAGGGCTAGGTTGGGCAGGCTCAAGAGGTGGCAGTCCAGGTGTGAGCCACACAGTGGGTGCCAGGAGGCTGGGCTTGGCCAGGAGCTGCCATCGAGATGACGCTCCCACCAGGCCTCTCCACAGCTGTGTGAGGCCGGCCCAGTATGGAGGATGGAGCTGCTGAAAGCCAGTGGTCAGAGGTGGCAGAGGACACGTGTGACAGGGAAATGAGGAAGGAAAGAGAGAAAAGGGGAAGACAGACAAGAATGAGAAGCAAGAGAAAGACAGAGAGACAGGCAAGCAGAGACAGAGGTGGGGATGGGAGAGAGAGGAGAACAGGAGGGAAACGGGAGAGGGGGACAGACCATAAGGGAAGGGAGAGGAGGATGGAGAGAGAGAGGGGCAGAGGGACAGGGGGACTTTGTGGCCTGGCCTGGGAGTGACACTGCCCCTCTCTTGCTGCCTGTTTGTGGGAATTAGGGGGGTGTGATGAAGCCCACATTCCCTGGGCCTTTATTCACAGTTCACTAAGACATGGCCTTTGTCTTGGTACCCACGGTGCGGGATGGGGGGAGTGATGGATGTAGACTGTGGAATATTATTCGGCTGTAAAGAGTAGACTGTGCTGCTCTGTGGTGAGCTGTGGGGCTGGAGGGGGATGTTCAGAGGAAGGCGCCGGGCACAGAGGACAGACTGCATTCTCCCTCATGGGTGGAAGTGAGTCAAGCTGGGGAAGACCAGTGAGTACCAAGGGCTATGGTGGGTTTGATTAGTGCATACTGTACGTGTGTGTGGAAATGTCACATTGAACCCCAGCAATATGTGCATTAAATACATTCTAACCAATTATAAAAAGAGAGAGAAAAGCATTGACAGCTAGCTTCACAGTGCCTCCTCCAGCCTGTGCAAGTACCTGGCCTTCCCTCCTGCCCAGCTCCCTGCCCTGACCTCCAGGGCTTCCCTCCCCTACTGCCCTCCCACCTTCCCCTCTTTCTCCTCTGCTGTCCTGGTCTGTCTCTGAGCATCCTCAAATGTCTCACTATCCTCTTGCCTCTGGCTTCCTCTCCAGCTCTGACTGTCCCTCTGCTGGTGACCCATCCTTTGGTCCTCTCCACCACCCCAGCCTGCCTGGCCTTGCTTTCTCCACAAGGAGAACTGGGTGGGCTGGAGGCCACTCTACCCTAGGGCCTTGTCCACTAGCAGGAGCAGGGCCCCCCTACTCCCTGTGCCCACAGGACAGCTGTGGTGACAGGTGCAGAGATGAGTAAGGACTATGTGGCTGCAGGGCCTCTCTGTCAGCCTGTTTGAGTCCTAATGTCTCATTTTCCTGATTTAAAACCTGCCTCTTTAAGTGCTAATTGTTGAAAGGAAAAAAATAAGAAAGGAAAAGGAAAATCAATTTGCACGGGGAGGTGGAGCATGCCTGCCGGCGCTCACTGCTCTCTGGAAGGAGGACCGTGAAATCTGTCCAATCTGTCCAGCAGCCTGAGCTGGGGTGGGGGGAGGAGGATGGGAGGGCTGTCCCACCTAAGCAGGGGTGCTTCCTGCAGGTCACACATAGTGGGCCCTTTGCCCTTGGTCAAGTGTTTCCTAGTAGCGTCCAGGATGAGGGGAAAGAGTTTTTAGTTCCGTCCACACACACCCTTGTCCCCCTCCCTAGGGCCCAGAAGCACCTGGCTCCTTGTCAGAGAGGGGTGGAGAGCTGCCTGTCCTGCAAGCTGCTGACCCCTGGTGCCCCACAGTGGAAGACAGGGCCTCTGATCGTGGCCTCACCATCTTTGTCCTCCTGTGCCAGGCTGAGCTTGAGAGAAGGGTCAGCTTCCCTGAGATACCTGACTTCCACAGGTGCACCCCAACACATTCTCAGAGAAGAAATACCCTAATCCATGGCTATTTGGTTCCCATGACTGCTGTGGAGACCTCTGTACCCCCATGGCTTTGAGCTGCTAGGCCCAGACAAGAGCCTTGCAGCCCAGAACATGTAGCTGGAGATAGGGTGGCCAGGCAAAGCTCTGGATGCCCAGTTGCACCTAAATTTCTATTATATAACACGTGATTTTATAGCATAAGTTATCTCAAATATTGCATGGGGCACACTGACATCAAAAATATTCATTGTGTATGACATTCAGACTCAGTGTCCTCTCTTCACTTTTGGAATCTCACCCCAGAGGGAGAGGGGAATCCTCCCAGAGTAGCACTCTTGTGGAGGATCCTTTGCCAGTCAGTGAAGGCCAGGGGTCCCTGGGGTGCTCTGGGCCCTGTACGTTGCTGTGGGGCTGCTTGGTGGGTACTTCTTAAATGCCAGGAAAGAAGGTTGGTGCTGCTAGGTGGCTTGTTAGTAAAGTGGACAGTTTTACTCTCCTGGAACTGACATTCTCTGGGGGAAAGACATCAACAAGCAAAAACAGGACACAATTTCTAAAGTAAGTTTTGAGTCTTTCTTTGTATATTCTTGTCTCCTTTCTTTTCTGTTGTTGAGTCCTGTCCATCTCTGGACTCCATGTGGACTCAGGGTTCCCAAAGCCTGGCCTCAGGGGCACTGGCTGCCAAGGGCATAGAGAGCACCACGCAGGCCATGGTGCCCTGCCTGTCCTGCCACGTGGTGCATCTGGTAGATGTGGGCACCGCTTTCAGCAACATGGTGCAAACTGCCTAAAAACACTTGAAGTCTGAAATGCTGGGAAAAACCTTCCAGTTAGATATTAATTTTCTTGTGATCTTGGGGACCTTTTCTACCTTTTGCTTTCTACATGTCTTCCTTTGTTTTTTTACAACTATAATTATAAGGTATAGACCAAACATTTTCAATGTTTCCTGACTACTTTATCTGCTGAGTCTTCTTAGATATAATTTTTATTGATTAAACTTTTTGTTATGTGAATTAATCTGACTTATGTAACATCCCTCATATTTGAGCATTCCTATTATTTCCATTCAACACACAAAGGCTTATTTTCTCCCGTCACTTTGAGAGACTGTTATCTCAGATGAGTAAATAAAAGGGAATTATTGTTTCAAGTCTAAGTGTGTATGAAAATTTTAATACACAGTTCTTAATTGGTTGGAATGGAACACTGGTTTTCATTTTAGAGTTTATTTTATAATAAATAATTTTTTTTATCTTTATGAATCCCACATAATCAATTTTCCTTCACAGTGTCTTCTATTATTTCTAAACTTAAGGGTTCCTTATGCCCCTACAAGTGGGATATTCAGCCATCATCTCTTATTTTTCCAGGCTTGGGCTGCGGTTCTCTGTGGTCCTGGGGCATAGTGGTGAGAGGAGAAGGTACTGACTGTACCCCTAAGTCCCATAGCTTTGAAGGCTACATGGCCTCCCCACTGCTTTTCCCTGCCCTGTTTGTTCTTGCTGGGGATCTCTCCCCCTTCTCAGTCCCCACTGTGAGCCCTTGCTCCTCCTTGTCTTTGTCCTGAGGTAGTGACCTCCCCACTAGTGTCAGACATGACAGGAGCATTCAGCTCCTTTCTGTCTGTCTCTGCCATGTGTAAGAATCAGGCTGCAACCTGTTCCCTGCACTTCAGATTCTTCTTGTGCCTGTGGCCAAGGAGAGTCACCTGCCACCCACCACCCATCTCCTACCTATGGGGCATTTGCCTGGACTCTGCTCTCTTTTCCACTTCCTGAAACTTCAGGAACATTCATCTTTCCCAGCCCAACAACCATATTTGGGTGCTGTGTGGCACACATGGCCCGTGACACTTTGTCTAGCAGGCAGCTGGTGACATTTCCAGGGGAGACATGGTCTCCATCACATACAAGCTCACACTATGTCAGTTCTTGCTGTGAATATTGCTGCCCTGGACCAGAACAGAGGGGATAGAAGTGTGGGGTGAGGGGAGATCGATGCTAAACTCTGCAAGGAATCTCATGGTAATGGGGTGTGTGGGGAAAAGGTGCTTCAAGGGAACAGCAGGCAGAACCTGAAGGCTTGTATGTAGCAAAGGAGGAGGGCAAGGCTGACCTTGAAGTTTTAGGTCTACATAATAGGGGAGGGTATACGACCAACCACTGATCTCTCGGCCAACTCTGCTGCAAGGCCCAGAGCACTATGACCTCTCACCAGACCAGGCCTTTGCCATATGAAAACTGAGGGTTTGCTCCTCAAATACCAGGAAGCCTTGATCCCAGGCCTGGGTGTACCCTACCTGCAGGAGGCCTGCACAAACACTGAACACGCTTGACCACAGGAGATCACGAGTTCAGGAAAAGGGCCAAGCAGGGACTGGCATGAGTGTGACTGGATGTGTGTGAGTGCATCTGAGTGTGTACCTGCGTAAGGATGTGTGGGGGAGAGGGTGTGAGTGTGTGTCTATGTGCTGCGTATGTATGAGGGGATGCAGATGTATGAGTGTGTGTATATATACATGACTGTGCATGTAAGACAATGGCTGTAGGTGAATGTGATACAGGTGTGAATTTGAGTGAGTGTGCATGTGAGACTAGGAATGTGCATATGTGTGTGAATGGGCATGGGTCTGTGCCCTGTCTGGTGTGGTCATATCTTGCCTTGAGGGCTCAGCTGTCATCCCTCAGCCCTGGAACTCCTGACAAACTAACATCCTTAAACGTAGGTCACAACAGACGGACCAAGTTAAGGGTGCCTGGTCCAACCCCCAGCATCATTGGTGCAGAGGGCCCCAGCTGGGCTCTTTGGAGGATTAGGGGTTGGCCCTGGAGCTGATGGGTGAGGTCCTAGAAGGAAAATGCTGCTCAGCATAAAGAAGGCATGAGAATGGAGTCCGAGGAACCTTATCTCCAGAGGGAGGATAAAGGGATGCCCAGCAGGGGTGCTCTCGGAGCATCTTCTTTGCATTGATAGCGTATGAGGGGCTCTCCATCCCATATGTCCACATCCTAAACTTAGCAGTGTGACCTTATTTGGAAGGTCTTTGCAGACAAAGTTAAAGATCTCAGGCTAAGATTAACTGGGCTTGTCAAGGGCTCTACATCCAAAGACAAGTATCTGCACGGAGACATGGACTGAGAGGGGAAAGAACCCTGTGAGGCTGGAGCAGGGGTGGGAGGGAAGCAAATACCTAGAGCTGCTGGGAGCTGTCAGAGGCAGGAGGGGACCCCTCAGAGTGTCTTAAGGAAGTGAGGTGGGGCCCAGCTGATTTCAGACTTCTGGCCTACAGCCACGAGGAGGACAGCTTTGCACAGTCTCAAGTCCCTGTAGTGGTCATACTTCTGGCAGTCCAGGAAGCCAGCACAGCTGTGCCCCTGCATGTCTCTGTCCCAGGCCTTGAGCTGCTGCCTCTCCCAGTCTTCTGGCTCTCAGAACAAATGTTTTCATCCTTCCTCGTGGTGTGGTATTTTACCTCCATGTCTCCAAATGACACGCACACACTGCTTCTCAATTTTCCAGGTTTGGAGCTCATCTATTTAATCCACTGTGGAGGAAAAGGCCTGAGTGCTTTTGTCCCCGGCCCCTCTGACAGCCTGCCTGCTGCTGCCCCTACCTCGCTAGTACAGTAATGATGCCATTTCGGCAAGATCGATATTGTAAACATGCCTCAAAGCTGAGCCCTTAATACGCTATTTCTCTCCTGTCTCCTGAACCAACACGCTTTCCCCTGGAGTTAATAATGGTCTTATTTTTCTTATTCGCTTAGTTTTCTGCACACTTAACACTAATTCCATCTCAAATGTTCTCTTAGTCTTGCATCCACATCAGGACTATTAAAGACATTGGCATCCTGCTAATTTATACCTAATCTTTAATCCTTTGGAAGAAATTGCCATCTCCTGGCCTGGCTGTTGAGTCTGTGTGGGGCTTTTCTTGACCCTTCATCCTGTTCCAGGACTTTTGAATTCTCTCTTTTGTTCCTGTCTAACTCCTTCATTCTGCAGAGCGTATTCGCCTGGTGTGGGTGAGTGGGAGGAGCCTCTGGGCCTCCATAGATCGGTCCATTCTGCCCTCAATCAGAGGTGGCAGGTTGTGGGGGCTGGGAGGACTCCCCCCCCGTGGATGTTTAGTCTTTGGTCCCCCTTTTCCAGCATCCTGCCTTGCTACTGAGAACAATGACATTTTGATTCTCGATCTTCTGCATGAAGTGTGTTTGTCATTGCTTTGTTTTTGCCTCTCTGGAAGCTGGTCAGATTTCCTTTTTGTTTCCCATATTCTGAGCTGTAATTATGCTCCTTACTGTGGGTCCAAGCTCATCCACAGGGCTATGTCCTCAGTGGCCCACTGAGTCTGGCGCTTGTGCCTGGATTACACAGAGAAGTCTGCCATCCAAGTACCCCTGAGAAAGCAACTTAAATGACACGATTTACATCTCGCAGCTC
>PVIR01000611.1:0-16052 GCA_004026965.1 Petromus typicus
AAAAAAAAAAAAAAAAAAAAAAACTAAGTGGTAATCTGTCCTCAGGAATTTTAGCCAAAAAACTCCACATAGGACTAGCTGAACCCAGTGTAAAGCCTGTGAAAGACAAGTCTGGAGCACATTACAGTCAGACATGAAGGTTCAGAAAGCCACTGACTACATTTTCCACAGTACTATTAGTGAGGACCTTCAGCCTCAGTTGTCATCCACAATGAGCTGAAACCAATAATTATCAACCAAGGAAGGGAGGAGGCAATAGTATCCCTAGGGGGACATATGGCAATGTTGTCACGGTGCGAGAATGGAACAGAGGGTCGGTGCTACTGGCATCTACTGGGCTAAAACAGAGATGCTGGTAAGCATTCCATGTCATACAGGGTCGCTTCTACTCGTCCCAGCTAATAACTTTCTAGTCTCAAGAGTAAAAAATGTTAAGGTTGAAGAATCTTGCTTTAAAAAATCATTTCAGGCAAAAATAAAAACAAAGACCTTGTTAATGATTCAATCTCTATAATTTAGCAATAGGGATCAGTTGGCCCTTTTCTTCAGTCAAGTGGAGATTTAGGAAATGGACTGGAAAAGTAGACTAGAAGCACCAAAGGGGATGGTTCCTAATCTCTATTTCTTATTTAAAGTATTAATCAGCAGATATCAAACACGGCTGGAATGAGTACATTAAAAGAAGAGCACCATTCATTCATTCCATAATCACTGCTTTTGGCTTTGGAGATACAATGATGACTGTTCCTCATGTTGCTTCCATGGTCACAGAAAGTCCTGACAGCAACTTAGCAAGGGTGAACTGAGACAGAAAATGACATGAAGACAACCAGACAACACAGCATTAATTGTTGCTATGTATCTAACCCAAAAGAGGGAATGAAGGTTAGAGGCAAAGCAGCACAAGGACAAATCTTCACTTAGTGTCAAAACGATACTGCACACGGTCACAATAGAGGCTCCCATGATTAACTCTACCTGGTCACTGAGGATCCCCCCATTGTTCTCATATAAACCAAAGCTAGATGGTGTTTATCCAATGGATGCTGGTGAACCAGACCAAATGATGATTTTTATCAACACAGTAGATGATCATGGCAAGAAGCACTGCTTTCTACTCTGCTCATTTCTGGTCTTAAGTTGTTTCATAATTCTAATGGGAAGCACATTTGTTCTTACCATTAAGTGACTTCATTAAATGTAATACTACCAAGAAATATGAACTCAGAAAAAGAATTTCTTGAAAAACTAAATGGAATATATTAAACTCAATAAAGGTCAATAAATTAATGTTAATTACTGTTGAATTTTATTTAGATATAATATTACCTGATTTTAATGGATCGAGGGGAATGTTACAGATTACTCCCCAGTATTTTTGACTCACAGTTCTATTTCCAAAACAAAGCAGCTGACAATCACAAATAATGGTTATATTTTATGAAATCTTAGAGACAGAATATAGAATTGTGATCAGTGGCCAGACAGAGAAAAAGCCTTGATCTACTAGCAAAAGATCAGTACTGTTTGTATGTTTTAAATTAAAATAAATTCCTTCGGATATACACTTTGAAAAAGGTGACTTCCTACTTTAGCCATTTTTAAAAATGTATGCACTGAGGATCATACCCAGGGCCTCATGTCTGCTCAGCAAACGCCCACCCCTGAGCTGTACGGCTTCAGCCCCCCAAGTTCATAACTGTTCAACTCCCAGTTTAGATCAGGCCAGTGGGCTTCTAACTATATTCAGCTGCTCTGAAATTCCAATCACGTTTTCCATCATGTCTGAATCAAGAGCCTGCTCAGTGGGGAAGTCATTAACACCCGCCTCATTCTAAAGTTCAGAGTGTTATATGAAAACATGTCCACTGTCAGAATCAATACTTGTGTCTATCACCTCAAATCCTTCTGTGAAGGAGAAAGTATAAATAAATAAAATACTCAAACCCTTACTCACATATATACACACAGCCGTGCAGTTTCCTATAGAATGATTCACATCAGTGACGGCATATTATGCTTAGGACCGCTTACCGCATTAGTAAGAGTAGTGTTATTTTAAAAATTAAACATTATATTATTCTGAATGCACTTATAAACTGCTTTCCAATTAGAGCTTAGGCCTATTTTCTAAACACAAGAACAGAAATAATCAACTAGGAAAATTTCCCTGAGCTTTTTTAAAGCCAATGCTTTGGATTACTATCATCTATACTTACAGTTCTTTAAGAATAAGCAATTTTAATGCTTTGCAGTACAGTCCTATTTCACCTGAAATTATTATTTCTTTTCACAATTAACACATTAATTTTTCCATGTGTAAAATGACAATTCTATTATAGCACTTGGAAATAAGAATCATACAGTGCCGATGCCTGAAAATGGCAACTTGAGCCAACTGTCTATGTTTAATTAGAGGATACGTCAATGCTAGGATAATACAGAATGACGCATGGGGCTAGGAATATGAGGCACGTAAGTGACTTCTACCTGCACATGCCCACAAACTTATTTTCAGTGAAAGAATTACCTGATACCTGTTTCCATCACATTTAGCATAAAAGACTTCGACTTCAAAGTCCTCAAAATAAGTCCTATAAATTTTAGGTGCTTATTCCTATCTTTCATGTAAAAACAAAATATGTGGCTCTGGAGACATGAGTGTTTGAGAAACCAATTCTTATTTATTCGAACCCAGCTTTTCATCCAGACATACAATACATGGACCCTGCTCGTTTCTTAGCAGTTAAACACAACACACAGTTTTCATAAAACATGGGAAAGCTGAAGTCTTATAGCTGTTGAACTATATGAATTGTGACTTCTTACATGAAAACACAGATACCAAGTATATACTGAACTTGTTACAGGCTGAATGTTTTGAGGCACTGCTAAAAGGGGCAGCCTAATTTGACACACAGGTTAAGGTGTTTGGTAGGACTCAGGGCTGCAAGGCTTGGATTTGTAACAGAATATGAAGTGAGAGTTTGCCTGGATTTGATACCACCAATGACCCTTTAAATCATAAAGACATGGGATATTTCCTTCACAACCCAAGAAGAGGACCATGGTAGAGATAAAAGATGTATAACTTAATAGTGGGAGTTCTGCACATAGCTGGAGGTGGAGGTCAATTAAATTAGCTGCTCGCTCTCTTTCTCTTTTTCTCTCTCTTGCACAGGGCTAAGGCTAAGGCTAAGGCTAGGGGTTCTTTCAATTACTGAAAGGCATAATTAACTATCACTCATGGATAAACTGAGAACAGTTTTCTAAATGAGCAAATTACCCTATCTTTGCAGGGAAGCCTCAATGGAATGGTTTGTATAACAATTCTAATGTCTTAAATATGACAAATTAGTCTTTGACAGTCTAGGTTTAAGCAATAAATTTATGCTGTATCATAGATGTTAAAAATATTCCTGTATCTGTATGAAGTGTAGAAAGCTCTCCGGAAAAATCACAAACCCCTTGCACACTCAATATTCCCCCCTTCTCAATCCTTCCCGTCTGCCAGCTGGGTTTCATTTTAAGAATTTCACACTGAATATAAAGTGCTATTTTGACCATGTGGCTCCAGAAATGTGAATTTATAGTCTGTTCAGTGTGTGTGGAAGTGACTGACAGAGAGAGGGTTAACCAACTGGATGTGGTGAGAACTGCTTCCTTCAGGATGCTTTACAAGAATGGCCATCCTGACACTGCTCCGTGGAAGCAAGCAGGAAGTACTGTCTCCCAGCTGGGGACTTTCTTTTCACTTATCTGCTGAATGGTCACTGTATTTTGCAATTCCTTCCTATGTTCCTACTTAATATATATTCATCTATTTTGCCATCTGTAAAATGGGACTACTCCACTTGCCTTTCTTAGATATTCCTTGCCACAATGTCCACTTTCTGATACATAACTCATATCTATCATTACTATTCTTCAAGTTTAAGAATAAAAACTTCTGCATGTGTGCATGGATACTTGCTTGGTCATCTGTGTATATATGGCCTTCTTGGGTGGGAACAGACTAGGAGAGAACAGATGTGGATAAAAGGTTGACTTTTGCATTTCTTTAATATATCCTTACTCTCTCACTAACAAAGCCTAATAAATATGGAAAAGACTCTGCACATAATATTTCACATTGCTATATTTAGGGCATCTTAAAATCTCAAACAGTAGTGCTATGTAAGCTTTTCCAAGTAAAACAGTTTTTGCTTACTCAGTAGTTAGTTATCTGTCTTGTTTTAGACATCTCCCACTCAAGTAATGTAGACATAAAAATGATGTTATATCTATAAATTCAAGTTTTCTACTCTTTATGTAACTTTAGAGTCAGACGATTTCTGTATACTTGTTAAATGCACACCAGATAATACCATTAACTGGATCATTTCCTTGTTTGACAAAACCCCAATAAAAGGAGATTCTGGCACTGATTTTCAGAGGGGCAGGTAGGATGTATCAGCTCTGGCACTGGAGCCAGTGTCCAAATTAATAGGCATCTTTAAACTTGTATTATGCATTAAAAAACTGACATCTGAGGAAATATTGGATTATCAAAAAATACCTGCTTTTCATGTCCGGTGAAGTTTGATCATGCTTAGAACTGGACAAATTTGGCAGGTGGGATCTTTATCTTTTAAGTTCTATAGCATGATAACCGTATTTGACCCCCATTCCATTGAGACAAAATAAACAAGTATGCTAAAGAAAATCAACTATATTATATATATTACATTATATGTTAGAGGAAAATTTCTACTCACCAGCAAAATTAATATGACTCTTAAAAATCACCAATAATGTACTTTCAAGTTGTAGGCAAAATAGTTTAAGAATGGAGAAATGTGTGACAGCAGTCAGATCACAGTGAAAACGGTGGATAGTAACACTGGCCATTGTTGGGGGACTAAAACTTAAAATATGTCTCTAAATTACTGGGCTGCAGATAATATTGCCTATGGTTTTTGGAATTTAAAAAACTAATCCATTAAATCCCCAATATATAGATATGCAACCTGTGATCTTTCACAGGCAGGTATACAGTATAAGACTCACTTTGTTGGTTTACAAACAAATCCAACTTACAAACAATTTCCCCAGAAATGATCTTGGTTGTAAGCTGGAGATTTATTATAAAGCAGTAAGCCTTCTATATTAATTAGATTTCTATTACTATAACAAAACGCTTGAAAAAAAAGTTTTAAAATACATCAAAGAAAGAAAAAGGACTTATGAAAATAAAAATTTGCTGTTTAAACAGATACATTCAGGATGGTAACCTAGGTCAAAAGGAAGCTCAGTACATGTGCGTTGTGTGAATGTGAACAATGTCTGATAATATAACACTTCTCCGCATAGAGAGTATCTACTCATGGGACACACCTCACCATATTCAGGAAATATAGATTTTTATCTTAGGTAGGCATTTTGGGGATTTAAATGTTAGGTCAATACTGATTTACTTAAATTATAAGTATTTACTTCTTGAGGGTAGACGAACTTCCAGGAAGTCAAGAATAACCCTTAGGATTCTTCACTTGTACAACTGAAAATGAGGTAACTGCTCACCAGGCTGCCAAGTTCAATTTTTCATAACTAGTGCTGCAGCACTTTAGGCCCTGGGTAGGAAGTAACAGTTTCTGTTCTCAGTCCCTTCTCAGACTACCTTGTGGGAAAAGTAAGATTTAGAGAAGAACATTTAAAGAAGGCTATCGCTTTTTCTCTATGCCGATGACGATGAACCTTTTAGAGCTTGCAATGATGCAAACAGCCCACTGCGGCATGTTAGCCACAGGTTCACTACCACTGCTTCTTGCTGTCCTTAAATGAAGTTCAAGTATAGCCTGAGGAAGACTAGAAAGTCACCTCAACTCCATGTCATTTTAATACTAGGATTTCAACTTTACTTGATTCAGAAATAAAACTAAAATTAGGCTTATTATAGAAATATTGCAATTCAGAACTGCTACATCAATGACATATTATACTATACCAGCTTTTATTTTTTCAGTAGAAGACAATCCCCTCTCTTCTCCAACAATGAGAAGTTACTGTCATACATGGGGTCAAAAATCATCTTTCAAAAAGGTAAGGCATAAACATGAAACTCTCCTGGAGTACTGGTTGGACCCATGAGGTTGACTGGTATTGTTATAGTTTTCTTAGTTATGTTCTTCTATTTCAATTTTTTATTATTACTATTTTTATGTGAGTTACACTAAAGTCTACATAGAAAGAAGCGGTAGACTACATAGTCAAATAAAAGTAAAGCAACATTTTCATCTGAAGTTGAACAGTAATATCCAATCACTTATCTCTGCAGCACATTATTACTTCACTGAACCTTCACTGAAAGCTTCCTTCCAGTCTTGAGTCATTCTTGCTATTTGGGAGGCATCTTAAAAGTGTTTGTCCACACTATGACCATTTTATCAGAAATAATCAGAGTATAACAAAACTTAACTGAAGTTAATTTAAGAATGGAGTTTTAGGCACTACAATAAGAAGAAATGGTTTAGCAGATCAAATCCTTCATAGCAAAACCCAAGGAATGGATCCACTGTTTCATCACACAAAGCAAGTACTGCTTCCAGTGTAATATTTAGATTTATATCCTCCTTCTTTCCCTTTTTTTTGGGCTTTCACAGTTTGTTTCCTTGTGGTACTTTTAGCTGATGGGATTTTAACTGTACTGTCCAGTTCTTAATATTATCTGCATTAGTTATCAAGTATCATCTGACATTTTTAATGTCACATGATCAAAACCAACAACACCCTAAAATAATCTTTCCGGGTGGTGAAGGGGAATCTAAAAACAGCAAAGTTAAAATATATTTAGCCACAGGCCTCTGGCCAAACTCTGTGAGATAAATAAAATCTGCCTTTCTTCCTTTTTCATTTTCCTTTCCCAGGGTTCTTTTCAGCAATCCCAGGAATCTTACATTTCTATATCTTAACATTTAATTTCAGGTTCTCCTTTAAGATTTAAAAATATGAACCCATTAGTCTCCACATAAATTCATTGAGGAATGCATTATTCCCCTTTTAAAAGCTAGAATACTGGGTTTTAGAGAGGTTAAATAACATGTCAGTGCTATGGGAGCTTAGGAAGATGGCAGCAGTTGGCCCCCGAGTGTGTGTTCCATAGGACTAGGCTGACTTGCTTGCTGAGACAGGAGGCTGCACTTGCAACAGACAGGTGAGGCTCAATGAAGGACTAGTGATTAATAACACACGAGAAATCTGTAATATGCAATTTCAGGCGCTCATAGTGCGGCTGGAATAAGACTTAGTTTTAGTTCCTTCTGAAACACCCTAAAAACCATTGCACGCATATTCATATAAGTTCCAATCATCAAGACCATTCCAGTAGAACAAGGCTCAAAACTAATCCTTTTTACCACTACTTTGAGGCACTTTTCATATGTGGCACCTATACTGAATGAGACATTTGGTTGCTAAGGAGTTAAAGACTGATAGAACAAGTGGGAACTCTAGATGATCTAGACTGAATCTTGTATTCATTCACTCATTCCACAATTATTCGTTGCTTTCAGATGGTCTTCGGAAAACTAAGGATACAGCACTGAACAAAGCAGAGTAATTCCAAATTTCTGGATGCTTACATTCTAGAGGGAATAAATTGACAATACACATGGAAAACTAGCACAACAGTTTTTAGTATGTAAGCCCAGAGTGTCAAGTACTAGAAAGACATCACAGGGAAGGTGCACAGGAGATCTACAGTTCACCTTTCATAGACGGCATTCCTATAGCCCTCACTTTCTAGCCAAAATAAGGTTAAATTACTTCTTAAAACTATGATGACCCTTCCCACAGGTGAGCTCTGCTCATTATTTCTTTCTCCTAGGAGGCTGCCTGCCCTCTGTACTTGGGGCTGCTAGTACAGCATTACTGTCGACTGGACTGGAGCCCAAGATACCTATATACAAATTCCCAGATAACACTTACTAGCTGTTTGACTTTAAGCAAGATCCTCAAATTCTTTAAGCTTTAGTTTCCTGCTTTGGAAAGTGGATATAACTATTATCATAAGAAGAAGAATAGCTACCTCACAGATGTTCCATTGTTAGGCTCAAATGAATTAAGATACAGAAGTGTTCAGAAGGGTGCCTGGACTTTTTCCTTCCTTAACACAACTGCTCCTACAATTGGGACTTTTTCCTTCCTTAACACAACTGCTCCTAAAATTGGGCTTAAGACTCGACTCAAATGCTATTTCTCAGTCTCTAATCTCAATAGCTAGAGGAGAAGTTTTCCTTCTCTTATATTGCACTCTCTTTGTTTTATTACTGCATTGACATATATCCCTTATCATTTCAAGTACTAAAACTCTTTTGAAATAATTATTTATATATACACATATTTATAAACAAGTCCTCTCTCCATGAAATCATAACCTTGAGGGTTTAAACCAGTGATGGCAAAACTAAGGCATGTGTGCTGAAGTGGGCACGCAGAGACCTCTCTGTTGGCATTCAAGCCAAGTCTACAGGTTGTTTTTTCAGTATTCAGGTTTATTGTAGCGGAAGGACTTTGTGATAAATAAGCAGGTTCTGGGTTGCTTTTTGGCCACTTGTGCTCTGAAAAGTTCATCATCGGTGATTTAGACTTCACACAAACTTTTCTTCTTTCTCCTTGTCTTTATTTCCTCTCCTTTAGTGCTTTTATCAGTTTATTACATACACTAGTTAGTGGACAGGACAAGGAAATGGGAAAGAAGTTAGGATACTTTCATTAATTTTAAATCTTCGAATGTTCTTGATTTTTCTTCTTGAGTAAAGCTTGTATGGGATGCAAAGAAGGAAAGACACAGTTCCTGCTCAATGGTTTACAATCTAAATAAAGTAGCAAGCCTTAAGGGGAAAAGAAAATACCTTCCCTACACAACCAGTGTGTCAGATCTACTTGAATCTATGCCTCGGAGTGCTTGATCCTAGTGGTTTTATATATATACCTGATATTAAGTTTTTACACCTCAGTATTTCTACTCACCCAAATGATCCATCCACGAACTTCTTTACC
Organism: Petromus typicus; assembly: GCA_004026965.1. Classification (NCBI taxonomy): domain Eukaryota; kingdom Metazoa; phylum Chordata; class Mammalia; order Rodentia; family Petromuridae; genus Petromus; species Petromus typicus. The sequence goes on from PVIR01000611.1 coordinate 9,040, forward strand.
CTTCCCTTTTACCTTTTCTTTCTTTTTTTTTTTTTGGTCTTCTTTGATCTCCCTTCTGCTAAGGATGGATTGTTCACTGAGCCCAAGTTTTTAGGCATACGACTTCCTTTGCTCATTGATTCATTTTCTACATTCCTTACTACACTGAATTTTCCTGGGTGTCAGAAGATCTCAGGGTTTGGAGAACTTTGCTGTAAGCAGTCCCTCTCAATGTCTTCCAAGTCCCACTCTGGAAGAGGGCCTGATGTAAGACAGAGGCTTGAGTATTCACTTCATGGAACTAGATGACTACTAGTAAGGAAGGCCGAGGACACTAGTCCTTCTTCCTCTCTTGTCCTTGCTTCCTCAACAGAAAACCTGGGGCACAAAACTGAGCAAACCAAACTAAAGGAGGGAGGAAATCCATAAGTATTCTTTCAAAATGGGTGGGTAGAATTACCTGTAATTTTTACTCAGTTTATGGAAGCTTTACTATGTACCAGGCACTATGCAAAAGGTGGGACAGATCGTCTAATGAAGACTATATAGGACCCTTAACAACTCTATAGGCTATCTCTTGAAAGAGGCAATAATTATAATGAAGTGTGCTGCTGTGGGTGGAAACGATAAAGGGAACCTGGGGAAGAACACTACAGCTATTATAGGAAATAATACTGGAGATGAAATATGAAATATATCATCCCCCAATCTGTTAACTATATGATACGCCAAGTTCTATTCCCTAGGAGTCAAAGCCTGAGTCCCAGGAACAATGGAAGTTAAAAGCAGGAAGATATTTATTGATAGGAAAGCTCCTGAGGGGCAAGAGAGGACCTGAGTGGGTAGGTTGGAGACCCCCACTTTACAGAGGAGTTTTGTAGGGTGAAATCCATGTGGGTACAATGTGGGTCATAGACATGAACATAGAATGAAGTTACAAGTATAGTCATTTGGGTAATAGGGGTCCAATTGGGAAACAACTTACATAACAAGCGTGGATAGAAAAAACAAAAACTTTCCTAATTAGTGTTGGGTCCAGAGTCTCTTGTCACCCACAGGATGGCTGATGCCCATCTAGACTTCAGGAGGCTCAGTGTTTGTTCTCTGAGGTCCGGCACCTTGTCTGTATCTTGAGGCCTGGTTTTCACCCAACGTGTCTCCATTGCTGCTGTCATGTTTTAGCTTTGTCCTGACTCTCGAGGACCTAGTCCTGTCTGACTGCCTATAACATTTCTACTTAGCTAACCTATCTATAATACAGCGATATATATTTTAAACTTTAATGCACAGAGTAAGAAAAATAAACTATTTCTCAGGTTGGCTTTTGACTTGACATGTGATTTTTTAAATGGAACTCCCACTGCATCCCAGTTAGGCTTCTATTCCAAAGTAGAAATTCTGAAACTTACTCAAAAACCACCACCAACAGGTTTATTTAGAGGAATATCTTAGAATCAATTTGGCTGTCTCTGTGTGAAGGGTCAAAATGTAATATAAAAGGTAAATAAAGTTAAACTTAGAACAAAGAGATTTTTTTGTTGTTGTTTTAAAAGCAAGTTCTAACTATGATGGATAAGTGATAAATCTTCTATGGTATCAGAACTAAACCTGCCCAGCAAATACAAGACCAACCTAGAATATTCTGACCAAAGAATAAAGTCCCTAGAATCATGTACAGAACAAGGAAAAGGCTAAATGACTGATAAAGATCCAATATAATTTCTCCCAAAGGTTCTTAACATCACAGGGAGGACAAGTCATTACATGGAACAAATGAAGACACAATAGGTTATTTAGGAAGTAAATGTGCCAGCGCTGGATGTTCACTGTTTCAGTTTGCTTTGCATGCCAAAGAGATGGCTAACCTCTACTCCAAGTCTCTGACATGCAGCAATGAGCCTATTTGAATTTATACGAAGGAACGTACTACAAAGAAAAACACAAAGCTTCAGACTGGTCTGGATTCTATATCCTAGGGGAAGACAATGGTTCTCATTTTCTTTTCTTCTTGGGCAACAAAAACATCAGATAGGAAAATCTGTTCCTTTGGAAAAGGCCCAGCCATTTGCTCTCTAGAAGCTCCTGAAAGTAAGGAGATAAGGGAAAGTGGATATCTGGACTTGCCTGAGAAAAGCCTTTTAGGTCCAATAGTAGCAACTTATTTGAGAGCTGCAACTCATTAAGTCTGTCTCTGATATCACTTCAGATATGAAGATTAGTGGAACATACCAACAGACTGAATCACCAAAAAGTTCTCTCAAGAATGTGAACATAGAAGATTTGAAGGAGAATTACCCCATAGGCCCACGCCTGGAGGGGACCTGATAGATAAGATGCAGACATCTTTCAGACAGGGGTTTTATTCTTCAGAAATGAAACTTGGTTCTTAAATGTTCTGACAACATTATCATTAGGGTTTATTAGGAGTCGACATATATTCTATGGGTATTAGTCAAACAAATAAAATCTGCACTTTCAACCAAACACATAAAATCTATAGCTTCTGCCTTCACTGAGTTTACAAATTAAGAAAACAAACCCATCCTTCACTCCTGTTCTGGGGGCTACATATCAGGGAACAGGTAATCTCTTTTTAAAAATACAATCAGTTTATTTCCTTAAATTCATATTGACCTACAAAACAGAACTCTTCAAATCTCTCTCTTGAGAAGAGCGTCTATGATTAAGCCTTTCTGACACTCTTTGCCTTGTGTCTAGAAGGATTTAACATTGCTCTAGTCCCTTATTTATCAAACTCCTTCCCCAGAGGAGTTTGGTATGCTTCTCATTTTATGAGTTTGCCAGGAGTAAACTGGCCATCAAAACTGAAGCTAAATTCCTCAAAATACTTTTGATAAATAGACATAAGACAGTGTTGTACTTACACATATTGCATATTCTGAGCTATCAATCTTAAACTGAGACTTAAAAGAAGCTTGGCTCTGAATTTTCCATTCTTAGAAATTACATGGCATATGCAATAAGAACATATGGTCTTGAGATAGCAGGGCTTCAATTTGTACTACAGCCAAGAAAACTAGACACTCAAGTGAATAACTACTAATGAATCAAGAAATAGTACAGATAATTTACCAAAAGGAGGGAAATACAGAAAACCAGGTTAGACAAAGCAGGCATTTAAAGGGTACCTGGCCATTGGATAATATCTAACAATATTTATGTTCATGTGAGCAAAGTGACTGAGATTTAAGGGAACATGGAAAACAAAGACTTCTCAAACCAGATTTCAGTGATTACTAATGATGATAGCAAAGCCTTTAGAAGCAAACAGAAATGAACACTAATAACTATGAAGCTCTTAAAATCGGATTGTAAAGAGACAACAACATACATCATTGATATTTAGCAAGTGAAATCAAGGAGGTGAAGTATTTAGGGAAAGCAGGTGGATTTTTAAAATGTACTATTTGAGGAACAGATTGATATCTATGTAATGTAAGGTAGGAATTATAATTTGGTAAAGTAGAAAAAGCATTACATTCCTGATGAAATTTTAAAAGTATTGAGATATTCCATAATCTAATCACAAAGTTAAATTAGTTCAAGTCGATGTTAAGTTAATTGAACGGATTTGTCCTGGGCTTTTTTTTGAGACAGGGTCTCACTTTGTAGTTCAGGCTGGCCCTGAGCTCAGCCTCCAACTCACATCACAGCAGTCCTCCTGCCTCTGCCTCCCAAGTGCTGGAATTACAGGTGTGAGCCACCATGCCCGGCACTGTGGTACATGGTACTGATTGTTGCTGAACGTGAGTCTCCACACCCAGTATTGTATGTGGTTACCGGGGATCGAACCTGGGTCTTTGCACTTGCAAGACAGGCGCCAGAACCACTGAGCCAAATCCCCGGCCCTGTCCTGGGCTTTTTATTTCCTGCACTGGTTTTGTTCTGAGTTGGGAAGGAAAACAGCAGTGGTTTATCTCTGAAGCACCAGATGTGGGTGAACAGTCCGTGAGCAAGTGTGCAGGACATGATGTCCTTCTCATCATACCTCCCTGTCAGGGCTCTGGTTACAGATCACGGCCAGTTTCTGTGAAAACAGGAACCATATTGCAAAGATCAGCAGTCACACAGTTTTCTTTAACAACTTCAAGTACTGCACCATAAGTCTAAGAGGCGTGTGCCAAAGGTGTTATCTAATTGAACAGTAAATAGCAGAAGCCCTCCCCATCACATTTGCTTAATTTGGAAGGATTTAGGGAAGCCACAGAAATGAATGTGGAATAGTTTGTAGAACTTCAGACAGTTGCAGTAGGATCTATAAATGTAAGACGGGCTAATGCCTGTAAAGAACACCTGCCAAGAGATCTCACACTCCATCAGGGCGCAGAGCAGCCTAAACATGTTTATCTTTCTTATGAAGAAAAGGAAAAAGATAAACCTCATATGTGCTATCAACAACATGATATATGGGGGAGAATGAAGTGGCTGAGGGAAAAAAAAGCAAGACAGGAAAAGAAGGATTCGAGTGCTATGTTTGATATGCACTTGGAATAACAGCTATGATTTTGAGATCAAAGAGCTGTGGGAGACACAGGCATGGTGTATTGCTATGGAACAACATCAGGCAATGGAAACAGGGAAGGAAAGGGACGATTTTTACCGAGCGCCGGCCCATGTCTGGTTCAGGAAGACTGCTTGTTTCTGTCATTCTGCTTGTCTCTCATAGCAATGGGTAAAACTAGTGTTTTGTCACATCAGCCCTGTGCTCCCTGATCTAAAATGAGCCATTTTTCTAATGATAATATTATTAAACAAGTCAGTAAATGGGTATTGATTTTGGTTTTTTTTTTTTTTTTTTGAGACAGGGTCTTGCTTTTGTAGTTCAGGCTGGCCCTGAGCTCAGCCTGGAACTCACAGCAATCTTCCTGGCTCTGCTTCCCAAGTGCTGGGATTACAGGCGTGAGCCACCATGCCTGGCACATGTGGTTCTGATTGCTAGTGGCATGAGTCACCATGCCTGGCATTGTATGTGGTTACCGGGGATCGAAACTGCGCCCTTGTGCTTACAAGGCAGGTGCTGAAAACACTGAGCTAAATCCCCAACCCAACATTGATTTTTGAAATAGGAAAGTAATAGTTGCCTTGAAGGATTTTGGTACAGATTGAATAAAAGTATAGGTTCGGTGTTTAGTATAGTAATTACCCTAAAAGTTCAAAATATAGTCTTATGAGTGAAAAATATAACAATGGAAGGCTAGGATTTGAATTTAGGTCTTCTAACCCTAAAGACTCCAATATTTTTTTTTTACTTTGAGGTTTCTAATCTTGGCTTTTTTCAAGCAGAATTTTTAAGAAATGAAAATAATCTCATTCTCTATTCTCAATCTTTCCTTCCCTTTTATAAATTTGGAGAGGGTACTGTTTGACCCAAGTTATTTTATTCTTGATAAAATAGACCATCATTAACACCTTTATCTTCCCTGATATATATGAGACTGAAGTGCAGTTGTGGATATAATGGGGGTCTTGTGGCATGCTTTTTTGGGTGGGTGGGAGGGTTAGAAACTAAATTTAAGGTTTCAGGGATTCCTACCCAGTAGGAAAACACTCTACCATGGAGGTTTACCTTCATTCTTCACACACAACTTTTGTCCTGAGCTCCAACTTGGTGTGTATCTTTAGTCTTTTATAATTTATATTTTCACTGTGCAAAAATGGCTCTGTAATTCAGACTGAATGTTTCTATAGCTTCAGGCTCATCTGAAGTTACCGAGGAGCTGCTGACACGCTAACCCTGGAGACTCCTTGGGTATTCCATGAATTTGTAAAAACAATAACACCAACAAAAGCCTTGCCTATTTTCTTTGTGTCAAGCACGGTGGGTAAGTGCTAAGATAACTATGGCAGGAACATCTATGTCCCCGTCTTCTTTCAGGGAAAGGCCGCGCTCCTCGTCATAGCTTGTGCTGTGGTTGCATGTGGTGACACGTGGGGAATCAGCACAGACGACGTGCAGCACTCCTAGGCCTGACCCAGCAGACCTGCATGACACCCCTTCTGTGTGTGCAGTGGGCAATCTTTCCATGAGCAGCTGGATGAAGCAGGTCCCAATGAACCATGAGGTAAGTGGATGGAAGGTGTCAGGCTCCTCCAATAACTGCAAATAGCAGAGTGCCTCCGCTAACACATGGGCCCGGGATGGGGTAAGCAGGCCACTGAAGGTAGAGGCTATATAGCCAGTCGTGTTATTCATGCTACAGCAACATTTCTTGATCCTATTACAACTCTGTCCGGCAATACACTACCACCTGCATTTAATTCACATGGCAATGGTGGCTTAAAGAAGTAAGTTACTCATCCAAGGGCAAACAGCTGATAGGCAATGAGAGCGCCATTCAGCCCTATGGCTGTTTAAGTCCCGAAATCATGCTGACACCCAAGTTAGGTTACCTCCTCTCGATTAGCCATCATAGCTACGTAGATGCAAGTCCATGAGGCAGACATTAACAGTCCTAAACTCGAACTTATGTTTCAGGAACAGAACCATTTTATTTCCCTATTAATTATGATGGATTACAGTAAAAACACAAGCTAATTTTACAGATGACTTTATTCATCGATGATTACATGCAACATATTAAAAGCAGTGCTGCCCTGACTAAACCAAGAGGGGGGGAATCCCAGGATTTGAAAACTATTGTGTGGAAGTATACTGCTTTTCAATACTGGACTACACATATTTACTCTTTTTAATAGTTAATATATTATATCTAATATCTACATTATATCTCCTATCTCAACATTATTTCAGTTCTAGAATGTACAGTTTTAAGAACAAGAGCTATGGACTGACAGTTAATGTATTTATCTAAAGCAAAGTAAAATAATCAATATCTGATTATTAAGCCACTTCCTGTTTTACCTATAGACCATCTGGAGTGCTGGTTAGTTAATGATCCTCACCAAACAAACACTCTGTAATAAAGAAGCAGTGTCTTTTTGGAGGAGCTACTAGCTTGAGTTTCTGGCTTGGCCTTCTCTAGATTTCAGGTCTTTCCTTCTACAAATCTGTA